>BGPR01024745.1:0-17815 GCA_013235015.1 Araneus ventricosus | reverse complement strand
CTCTTTCCTGTTTTGCATATGCTTAATATGGAGGAGAACAGTGGTCTCGGCTTCATTCAACTCCAACTCTAGGGAATGGAAATCTGTAGCGGCAACGGAAATTGACTTGGCGATAACCCTCTCTTGCATCTTCCAGGAGAGGGTTGGATCTAACAGTTCCAGACACGAAAACGTCTCCAATCCTGACAGCAGCGTGAATATTTAATCAAGCAAAGGACGAGGTTTGGCCTTCGTTATTAATAAGTCAATTTAGAGGCCACACGTGCTTACGTGGGATGTGCTCGGAGTTTATGGAAATGCACGTAAAGAAGCCGGGGTAGTTTGAACTTCGTCTGCTTCGTAATGTGAATTTAATGTGAAGAATTATTTCTGCAGGTAGGAGTGCAAGTTAATTCCTCCGAGGCTATTTATTATCGAAAATACCCTAACTGAATGTGGAAAGGAAACTGGTATCTAAAAGGTTGCTAATTGTGTGATTCCTGGTTAAATTAAGCTGATTAATTAACTTATCTGGTTTAATTAATCTGATTTTACCCCATTACTTTGGTAAAACCGGGTACACATGTTACCGTTATGGGGAATTCGGAAAACTCGGTTTTCAGTGGAAAAGTTGAAATCGTTTTTATTTTATATGACAATTTAACTATTTAATCCCAAGGTGACTGTTTTCTTCTGGCCCCTTTAAAGCTGGTCTTTTCGGGAGGATCCTACATGAATTGGACTCTTCCAGTCAGGGGAGTAATTTACCCCTATCACCCACCCCTGCTGTAACCTTCCCTTATTGTCTCTTCCCTCAGGAGAGGGTTGAATCTAACAGTTCCAGACACGAAAACGTCTCCAATCCTGACAGCAGCGTGAATATTTAATCAAGCAAAGGACGAGGTTTGACCTTCGTTATTAATAAGTCAATTTAGAGGCCACACGTGCTTACGTGGGATGTGCTCGGAGTTTATGGAAATGCACGTAAAGAAGCCGGGGTAGTATGAACTTCGCCTGATCTATAATGTGAAGCATTATTTCTGCAGTTGGGAATGCAAGTTATTTTCTCCGAGGCTATTTATTATCGAAAACACCCTAAATGAATTTAGAAAGGAAACTGGGATCTAAAGGTTGCTAATTGCGTGATGTCTGGTTTAATTAAGCTGATTATGCGGAAAAAATCAAAAGATCAGAAGATCCCGGTTAGATTGATTAATTGAATTATGTTAACACACGTCAATGTTGTGGGGATTTTGGATTCGAAATTTCATTATAGACGTGAAATTGTGTTTTACAAGAATGTTGCAAATATACAGGGTGTCCACTCTAAATGTGTCCAATAGCTAAATTCTATACCGTTAGAAACAAACATAAACATATACTTCAAATTGGAAAGATGTTTAAATGACATGAAAAATTAAATTTTATGCTTCTTTCAGTACATAAAATCACTGTTGAAAAAATTAAGGAGTTAAAATTTTTATGCTGTTTCCAGTTTTTGTTAGCCGTATTCAGCAAAATATTCTTGACGAAACAACATATTCAAGAAAAAAAATGGTGGGAGGTTGTCTTTTCAAACAGCCGCTGATGTTAAAGGTGTAGGACCACTTTACTCGCTTGACTCTTTTGATTTTCGAAGTTTCTCGTAAGTTTTTAAGTTGAAGTAAGTGTTTGTTTGTAACTCCTATTGTTACCCTTTATCTCTAAAATAAGACATTAGTTATGTTTTTAACATATGTAGTTACCGAGATATAGAGGATCGCGTCACCGATTCACGCGTATTTTTGCCCAACTTTGCGAATCAGCGCTTGCTGAACTACAATTCCGATTTTGAAATTTGTGTGACTTCTGTTGTCACCTTTTATCTCTAAAATAAGATATTAGCTATGTTTTCACGAATGTAGTTACCGAGATATAGAGGATCTCCTATACCATTTTTTGTGACGTTTTGGTGTGTGAATCAATTTCCTTCCTGAGAATCCAATGGGAGGAACGTAGTCTTACGTTAAAAAAGAAATTCCATTTTCTAGTACTGAAACTGATAGAATTGTGAAACTTTCAATACCGCTGTTTTAGACGATTTAAGACAATTTAAATTACTTCATTAACCAAAATGCTGACTGAAAAAGATTTTGACGTGGTAATAATTTCAGCATTAAATTTATGTAACCAATAATAATCGTAAAGTATTATTATTTATGCCTTTTAGAACATTTTTCCAATTAAAAGTATAAACCTATCTCTAACGGTTCCGAAATTAATTATTGGGCCACGTTTAGATTGTATACCCTGTGTAAAAAATTGTTAATGTATTGAATGGAACAAAATATACAATATGATCGTAGACACCGGAAAAAGAGTTTGATTATGAATACTTGAAAATGGAAATTATTTGAAAAATATTAGTCGATGACAAAATTAATAGACAGCAAAATTATGTACTCATTAAATTATCGTTAATTTTCTCAGATATTTCATTTTAGAAGATATCATCTCTACAGATCCCATCATTGAGATTTCTGCATCTGCTTCCATCATCTTCAAAACTCAGAACACCACTAATTTCTCCCATACTGTGATTTTCTAAAAGAGCTAATTATGGATATGAAGAACTTGAAGGTTAACAACAGCTTAATTTTAACTGGCCGGGTGAATAACCTTAGTCTAAATGGAAGGTAATTACCCTCTCAGCTGACAATGTGCCCAATCGTGAGAAGCTGAGAAAATTATTAGTGTCTCTGGTTGTCATTTTCTTTATGCCACATAAAAAAATGAAGCCTTATAAATTGATTGTGAAATGCTCTTATAAGAGAGCTTGGCTATTTCTGTAAAGTTCCTTGAGAAAAATAATGAAAATGAAAAAATTAAAAGAAAAGAAGCCTTGCAAATCAAAAGAGAAATTTTCATGATGATCGCTTTGCTTTTCGTGGAAAATGCGTTTTTGGCTCTCGAATAATTGACACACTGTTCTGTATAGTAGGTTTGGAACTTTCGCTTTAAAAGCTTGCATGTCTTTCAGACTGGGTAGACGCTGAGGTATGCATTCCTCGAGAGACTTGCTCCTCAGTCTGCACATCAGATAAATGTGTTGTCATCTGACTTGAGTCATGATATTCGATTCACATATTTATTATTTGCTATGCCTACGTACAAGAAAGACATTCGTTGGTATTCGAATGAATTTGAATAGTAGTACTGTTTCTATTAAACACTCACATCAGGTGTAAAATAAGTAGTTACGGTGGTGAATATTTTCAATGTTATTTCAATTCCTTTCATAATTTTTGTAATTTTAGAGGCAAACTCATGACAATATATTGAAATTATTTTATATCTTAAAGCATGTTTAAAAATCATTGTCGATATTTACGTGAATGCATTTATATTAATTATCAAGCATTTTCTAAATTCTTTCAACCAAAAATATCAATTTATGCTTTAGAATAAATATTTAGTACATTGTAAAATAAAATTTTCTAACTGTCAATAATGCAAAAATGTTTTTGTATTTATTCTTTAGCCATAAAAAGAATTTTCTTTAAATTCGTCTTGAAGCTCTACCAATTATATTTATCGTATTATAAATTCAGAAAAATTGCATTAAACAAGTTTAATCAAATAGAAATGAAATTACTGACCACGCAATTTAATTAGAAGGTTAATTTGAATTTTCCTAACTGTGAAATAAATGCAGCAATACACATGGGATTTATGCACAAAAATACAAAATTCAGTTTCCCCATATTCTCAGAAGTTATTCTACATAGTATCACATGCTGAAATAAAGAAGAAAAAAATGAACTTTCGACATTTAATCATTTTCTTCTGAAAGAAAACATAATAAATTTTGTGAAATGCGATTAATGAAAATCGGATTAAAAGTAACATCTTGGGATCCAATAACCACACATGAGTAATTCAAAATTAAATTAAGAATACATATTCTTCCTATCAGGGAGCTAATTATTGAACTTACTGCTACCTGTTTGTTCTTCATTTCTGTGAAGATTACAATCTATTTTAAGAAGAACTGCATAAATTAATAAAATGCAAAAATGCTTTGCATTTATTATTATTTATAATCTGCCTTTTCTGAAGTTTCTTACTTTGCCCGTAGGAATCATTTTTCAGGTATTTCAATTTTACGATGAATGACTTTATTTTTTTCAGCAAATGCCTTAAAGTGAATGACCTGTTGCACTTTTTCAGTGAATGCCTTAAAATTAATGATTTAACTTTCCCATCAAAATTTAAAAATACCTTTTTGTAAAGTTTCTTATTATATCTTATAGTAAAAGTAGTAAAAATAGATTTAGAAATAGGCTAAACATTAACATCAAATACATAGATAATACAGCTTATTCAAATGATTTTCTTTTCAGATGTCGTGAGATTTCTGAAGAAATTTTGTTGGATTGCCAGAACAACAATATGACTTAATAAATTAGTAATAACAAGTAATATAAAAAAAATTTTAAAGTCAATTCCTACTTAGGTCAACAAAGAAAAATTTTATTTTAGAAATTTTTTTCTCTCATATGAAACTAAAATTAATTAATTAAATTTAATTAATGAATTAATATTTGAAAAAACTGTATTAACATCGTCATCCACTACAAGTTTTAAAAAATGTATTTGAACTTGAGTGGATGAATAAAAAGTATTTTATTAACGATTGAAAATTTGAACAAGATATATAAATAAATAGATATAGGGAGAGTGTGAACTAATAGTAGGAATTGAATAAATATATTCCTTTGATAACCAAAAAAATTGTTTCTAAATAGTACAAATTGCAAAACAGTGGAATTTTTCAGTTCATTAGAGAGGGATATACATTGTACATTCGAAAGGGACGAAGTTTCAGTAACAAGCGCGCAAGAAAAAAAAAATAAAATATAGCTATTAATATCCGATATCTAAAATTGAAATAATGCTGTCTAGTAAATGATATTTGGTGTATTCATATTATATAATATTAAATAAACAAATAATGAAATATTAAATAAATTATAAAATGAGCATTTAATAGAGATTTTTTAATTTCAAACTAAATTGCACCAAACTAACAACAATCAATGCCGCTTGGTGTTGATGAAAGTTCAATTTGTATTCTGTATGCACAGGGTGGTCACAAAATCTTGCCCTGTATATGAATCTCCAGCGGCCTATCCTCTCAACCAATCAAAATTAAATTTCAGATATTTTTATTTGAAGGTATGAGCTAGAGATTCTGATGATTGAAAACAACAGAGCTCTCACGGTTTACGGTTACAGAGAAAACATTTCGAAATTTTCAAACAGAAACGCCTACTTTTTTTCATGGAACTGTGATCCTCATAGAAAAAAACTTAAAATGGAGTTGGAACGGTACTTTTAGGTAAAAAAACAGTGGCTCTGGGCAGAGACAAAAATAAGCGCTTCTAGCTATTATTTACTACTAGCAGTACGTGCACGGCGTTGCCCGTGGAATCAGGACTTCCACAAAATGGGAAAAAATGCCAAAATGACACGAAAAAGTTTTGAAAACAAAATCAAAACAAAAGATACACATTATTGATTTCTGACGATGACAGGAATGTAATGACGTCACCGAAAGCAATCGGATTATAGAAAGCTTATTACGTCACCTCCTGCGAGGAAGGTCACCAACAGCCAATGAAATTGCAACAATGCATTCTGGGATCGTCCGGAGACACTCTCGCTGCGAAATCTCGTAAGCAAAAAAAACTGTTTGAACTGATCAGGGAAAAATTAATTTAAAAGAAACGGAATAAGATATTGTAACCGTTCTTGTTTTGGATCCGACAGAAACGTTCCACTTATAAGCTGAAAAAAACGAAAATTCTAGATTTGTTAGTACGTCAGATGCGAGAATTTGAAAAAATACTTATCAAAATTACCATAAAAACGACTATTATTTAAACATTTCTCAAAATTAAGTAAATTACGTTAGAAAATCAAAACAAACTTCATTAGAAGGAAAATTGTTTGTTCTATGCGATGGTGCATTGATTGTTTTTAAACTATCATTGAAAAAGATACTACAGCCGTAAACGTCTCGAAAATGAAGCAAAACAACACAAAACATTAAATAAAAAATTTTCTAGATTGAATTTCAAAATTCGGGCTTCGAGGCGCATTGAGTCACCATTAAGCCTACCTGTGTGCCAAAATTGAAGGCTGTAAGTCCGATAGATTCGTCTGAACATAGCACGCACGCACGCACACACACAAATATTGCCTTTTCAAAGTATAGATTGATTATTTTCGCTTTTTTCTTCGTCTGCGTAACGCTGCCATTTTTCTCTCTAAAAATACCATTTTAACTTCATTTTAAGTTTTTTACGGTGAGGATACCGTTTCCATGAAAAAAGTATGTGTTTCTATTCGAAAATTTCGAAAATTTTTCACTGTAACCTTAAACCGTGAGAGCTCTATTGTTTTCAATTATCGCAATCTCGAGCGCATGCCTTCAAATAACAATATCTGAAATTTCATTTTGATTGGTTAAGCGGATAGGTCTCTGGAGGTTCATATATAGGCAAGTTTTTTTGTGACCACCCTGTACTATTTCGAATGTTTGCTATGTACTATTTGGAATGATTTAATATATTAACATTCCGTTTTAAAATAACACGAGGCGTTTAAGTGCTTACCGTTTGTTTATGTTTATGTGTAGTGGGTGGATGACGAGGAACTAGCGTGTTCATTCGTTAACTCTTTAATACCGAGGCGACTTTTTCTTCTATCCCCTTTAAAACCGGGCCTTTTTGGAAGGATACGACATGAATTGGACTCTCCCAACCTGGGTGGTCATTTACCCCACAACCATGCTATAAACTTCCCTTAAGGCACACGGAAATGGGGTGAGGTTGGTAAAGGTTATTGGACCCCATAACTCTCTTATCTCCTAAGCGAAATCAGAACCTCCCCTCCCGTCAAAAGAAGCAAACCGCCTCAGACCGGCCTTCGTCACTGTTAAAGGGAAATTTTTAGACCGCCCGAGACCGTCTCACTCGGTGTGAGAGGGTTAATCTATTTCCCCCACTATTTTGAGGAATATTATATTTCAAATTCACGACCCTCCAACTCTGATTCTGAAACTCTTGTTCTCACGTCACTGCTGCCATTAGAGTGTTCATAGATTCAATAGTAATGAGAGCAAAGGGCACTAAGCTGAACAAATATGAGTTTGAATTTGTTGGAGTTCTTTCGGCTCAAAATTCACTTTTGGCTATGCTGCGCCACACTCATGATGCTAAAACATTTTTTATCCAATGTATAAAATGGAAATATAAAATTGTACAGGATATCCAAGCGCCTATAAATGTGCAATAGTTTGAAGAGAACCAAACAAAGCCATGGTAGAAGTTGACGATGCAAAGAAGCCACATACACGAAGGTATGCTAAATAAATTAATATATCATTAAGTAATCCTATATTTTTAAGAAAATAGAGATAAATAATAAACTAAATTATCTTAGAGAAATAATTTATTATGGATGTGTTACAGTTAAAGTTAAAAAATCTGGTAAGTATGAATAATAAGAAATTATTATTAACACTAATAATAGTTATTTTTAATAATAACCGATTAATCGCATTGATAGTCACGAGTGTACAAAGTGTTACAGTTAAAGTAAAAAAATCTGGTAAGTATGAATAATAAGAAATTTTTATTAACACTAATAACAGTTATTTTTAATAATAACCGATTAATCACATTGATAGTCACGAGTGTACAAAGTGTTACAGTTAAAGTTAAAAAATTCTGCTAAGTATGAATAATAAGAAATTTTTATTAACACTAATAGCAGTTATTTTTAATAATAACCGATTAATCGCATTGATAGTCACGAGTGTACAAAGTGTTACAGTTAAAGCTAAAAAATTCTGCTAAGTATGAAAAATAAGAAATTTTTATTAACACTAATAACAGCTATTTTTAATAATAACCGATTAATCGCATTGATAGTCACTAGTGTGCAAAGTGTTACAGTTAAAGTTAAAAAATCTGGTAAGTATGAATAATAAGAAATTTTTATTAACACTAATAACAGCTATTTTAAATAATAACCGATTAATCGCATTGATAGTCACGAGTGTACAAAGTGTTACAGTTAAAGCTAAAAAATTCAGCTAAGTATGAAAAATAAGAAATTTTTATTAATACTAATAACAGTTATTTTTAATAATAACTGATTAATCGCATTGATAGTCACGAGTGTATAAAGTGAGCCTAAGGCGACATGGTCCCAAAAAATCTTCAAAATAGCCGAAAAAAATTTACTGGCTCATAATATAGCTTTAATCATTCTATATATGCCTGTAAAATTCCAGAGTTGTATCTGTATTTTTTATTAAGTTATAGAAGAATTTTTGATTCATGACAGGAGAGTAAACAATATTGCCATGCCAACTTTTCAGATAGTTGCAGTTTCTGAAAAGCTTGAACATCTTCAAAATGAGAATAAAATGCACTTAACAGGACAAAAGGAAAGCTGGTCATGTGTAAAGATTATAGGAGGGTGTATCAAAGAAAGGGAAGGAAATGTGCAATGTTGTACAATTTCGTACAGAAGAAACTAAAACTAACTCATAAAGGAAGGGAAAAATTAATTCGTTAGAAATTGGGAAATAAAGATGTATATATTTTATGCCTGTTGTAAATTTATGCTAGTAGCAAAAATGTGCATGGAATCGACTCCGAGATATGTATTTCATTTTTAAAAAATTGTTAAGATTAAATTTAATGAAATATTGATGTTTCCTTTGTTTTCCTTTTATATGTGCATTATACAATTAGAATATATCATTGCCACAAATTCTTGCAATTTTTCATGGTAAGCAGTTTAAAATAAGTTAATTAACATATTGCAAATGTTACAAACTATTCTAAGGATTTTATATCATGTTATTGAAGGAATGAAAACTTTAAATTGATATTTCTCCATGTTGTATTTTTGTTCATATACTATTTTTCGAAACCCTAAGGCTTTTTTAATAATTGAAGGAGGGATTTGAAATTTTTGTGAATGTTCTGAAATGAAAGTTTTATGGAATTTGGTATTGAATTAGCTCTAAGATGTATAGCAATTTTTTTTAAAAAATGTCAAAGCCAAAATAAATGCATTTTTGAAAATTTTTTGTGTGTGTTTAAGAATAAAATAATAATAAATTAAATATCAGAAGTAGAAAGAAATCCATACCAAATTTTATGTACCATATTATGAGGTACTTGGAAGAAAAAATTGGAAAATATAAGCACATTTAAAAAAGCCTAAGGGATTTTTAAAAAGTTAAACTTCTTTAAAAAAATTAAATTATACAAATATTTTTTTAATAAATTCAAATGTTTTGTGTGGGATGGTTATATAGTAGTAGCTTATATAAAATACATCTAAAATTCAATTCCAAATATAAAAAAATATTGTTCAGATGATGCCATGTAGCCTTAGGTTTTGGAAATATTGTTCTTGAGATACTTTGTTATATTATCAATTAGCTTACAGAATGTGTGGACAAAATAAAGAATCTCTTGTGAATAAAAGTTTTTATACAAATCGAAAATTTTTTTACAAGTATTCCCTGTTGTTTTCTTGTTCCAACATAAACATTAATAATCAAGAAACCCTTCAATTGCCTATCGAACAATGTAAGTGTTTATTTTTACTTTAAAGTATTTAATTCTCCTCAATAGCTCGAGATAAAATATTTAGTAAACGTCTCTGTAGACTTCTTTCATGAGAGAAGCTACAAACAACCAGAGGAGGATATCATGCGCACATAAAGAACTTGAATTATTGTCCAGAGATGTTATTCACAGAAACTAAACGATAAAATACAATAGAACTGGGTTTAAGTAAGCATTGTTATTTGTGGAATAACCTATTTGATGTGTTATACTGTGTGAATCGTGAAAAAAAGTGCGTCCATAGAAATTCCATGCCGCAACACAGCCGAAACATTTGGAAGGCCTTGGGAATTTGGATGTTTTTTTCAAGGCGAAAACTGTTCGAATATATTCCGGGTTGTTTTCCTATTTCAAAATAGAAGTAGGAAGTTCGCTTCTTTTAAGTGAGGTTGCATCATTTATTGATTAATAAAAAAAATCTATACAACGTGTATGTACTTTGCATTTGTATTATTGTTTTGTTTCCATTGGGATTGGCATTGTTCGATTTAAAGTTAATGTTTTGACTTTTTTTCGAATATTCAAATTTTTTAGGACTTTTCAAAATCCTAGTAAACATTCATTCGTTTCAAATTTCGAACAAGTTTAAATATAGATAAGATAAACGAGATAAGAATATTCTCAATCGTTTTTATAATTAAATATGCAACAGATGAATCATATTAAAACGTTCTGTCTGCTATAATTAACTTTCTAAATGTTAACTTATCAGATTATACAGCAATTTTCGCTATCTAATAAGATATTTTCAACACTGAAATTTATCTTGAAAACAATGAAAGTTTTTGAAGATTAGTATAAAAATATCTGAAAAATACTTCAGTGAACTAAGGTAATTTAAAGTTTTAAATAACTAAACAAAGACTGTCACCAAAACCTTTGGTGAATTCGATGAATACAGTATTTAAATCTGTAAATTTTTATTTAAAATTTATTAGAAAAACATGCATATGTCTTTGTAAAAAATGCATATTTAGTTATATAATATATATAATATCGGTTCTTAAAAAAGTATACTTTCATTATGAAAATATAGTTGATACTAAAAATCTGCCATATGTAATCGTTCCATTTGCCTATTCACATTAAGCATACATTCTTCCATGCATAAAGCATAATATTTCTTATAGTGTGCAACATTTCATGTATGAAGCTATATTCCAACTCTAGCGTAGTAATATAAAAATTATTTTTTTAAAAAAGTGCATTCAAATATGCTTCGTGTATTTATAACTTGTTTTACTTTCTCTATATGCTTTTGATAGGCTGTTCTTTAGAGAAAGGTTTTATAATTATGCATGGATAATTTAGTGCCTAAAAATATAAATTAATAGCACTGATGTCTTTTAAAAAGGAATTCGCTGATATTTTGAAATATTTTTTGATAATAAAACATTTCCTATACTGTCAGCTTCCACATGAATTTCATTCCTTTTCTGTAAAAATTATAATTATTTGAAATGCATATGAATAAAGAGAATGAATAATATTCAGTTATTTCTTATAATCATTTTTTATAATCCAGTTGAGTGTTTTTTATGGAATAACTTTGAGACAGAGAATTTTAAAATTTGCAAATATTCATCATTGATGGGAAATAATTTCAAATTAAAAATTATTATTTTAAAAAGCTATTGGTAAAAGTGTAATTTTTTATAGAATTTCACAACATAATCGAAATGAATATAATTAATTAAGAATTTTGTTAAAATTGATTTTGTAAATAAGCATCCACATCATTCATCTTCATCTCTCATGGACTCATGAGTTAATATGACTCCATGTAAATTGAGAAGTTTTAATTTCATTTAAATTAATTAATACATTAATTTAATTTAATTCATGCATACATCTCTCAAAAATATTCAACTCAATCACTTTTAAATATATAAAATTTTTTACTAAAAAACACAATGAACTACTGTGTCTGTTCTCTGATGTATGAGTGACATAATAGGTGTATGAATAAAAAAAGAAAGAAAAGAAGTGAAACATCGATACATTTTTCTTCGAACCAAACAAAATTAGCGTTATGTTGATAGGAATGAGTTATTAGAATGTGTCATATATTATGGCAGATTTTCAACTAAAAATAAAGTTGATATAATTTTTTCCTGAAAAAAATATCAACAACACATTGATCACTTTTATCGTCGACCTGTCTCCATTTAATGGACAGCTTATCAATTCCCGTTGTTAAAATTTTTTTTCACTCGTCTGAAGAAAAGTTGCGATATCGCAGCTTTTAATTAAAACAGATTAATAAAATTTTACTCAACACTCCATATATATATAACGAATGGGTGATAATAATAAAACGTTTAAAACCTCAGATTAAGCGTGAAACTATGGCAAAAGATACGAAGATTAATTTAATTTCTTAATTTATATTAGATAATATTTGGCAAGTCAAAGATAATTGTCGTCGAATAACGCAAAAAAAGAGCAAGACATCGATAACTAATAAAATACGGAGGTATACAGTAGTTTAAAATATATCTGTATTGCAACTAAATATTGACTATGTTCTGCACTTTAATGTTGATTAATTTTCTGACTATGGAATAAAAAAATGTGTTTCAAATTAGATAATTGCCTTATTACAAAAGGATAGCTTAAAATTCTTTTGTAATTAAAATCTTTGCAATTTTAGCTTCATAACATTTGATTGTTTTTGCCTTTAAGTTCAGTATCAAAATTTCTTTCGGAACTGATAAAACGTTTGCATTTAATGAAATACTTATTTTTTAGAAGAATGCTTCATTGAGAAGCATCAATTCCTGTAGAACCTGGAGTCTAATTTATTGCACAGGTTTTGTTTGATTTGTAATATTTAATCTTTTCGCGTGGGATGTGACATACGCTGTCACATGCGTCTACAGTCCCTTGTGAGGGGCATGTGACAAATCTCAGAATCCTAGGGAGGGAAGGAATTTTCACCGCACATGTGGTCAGTTCATTTGGGGACACAACAGGATAATTGGGCATTCACTCTGGGGGGGGGGGGCCCTTGACGAATGCCCCGAATTCCGGGGGTATTTTCATGTAACACAGGCGTTGAGGCTCATTGTCATTCTCCCTCACTGTTCATCAGTTTCCCCAACCTGTGTACTTTTAAAGAGAGGCGTAAATGTTCAGCCATCAACAGAAAACGCTCCCTTTTATCACTCACGGTTTCTCACAATTACTCGTGACCACCCCTCTTCTCGAACCCCGTGGTGAAATTTCCTTACCCCCTCGAGAAAGGCACGTTCTGAAACAGCCCAGACGAAGTCGTTTTGAAAATATTGAGCCCATGCGAAAAGTTTGCCCAGTGTTATTAGCTTACTTATTGTATCTCTCCCGGGGGCACCACCAGTACATGGATGAGAAGCCGCCGGATAAGTAAGCAGGGCCGCACTTCTCCTGGGGGTAGCAATAATGGTGGGGCTGTGTTACCCTCTCGAGTGGTAGTACGGGACTGGCCGGAGAATGCTGCTAATACTCCGGCAGGAGAGGTGTAACAGGGTTTACCGTTACTTTCTGTTCACACATTGTTTGATTTACAGTATTTGAGCAAAGATATATGTTATGTTATGTTTGATTAACTCTTTATTCCCGAGGCGACTTTTTTATCCTAGCTCCTCTAAAACTGGGCCTTTTTCGGTGGATAGGACATGAATTGGACTCTCCTAACCTTGGTGGTCGGTTACCCCACTATTTCACCCCCTGCTGTAACCTTTCCTTAAAGCATACGGAAATGGCCTGTGGTTGGCAATGATAAATGGACTCCCTGCCGCGCTTATCTCCGAAGTTCTCTCAAAACCTCGCTTACCCTCAAAAGAAGCCAATCGCCTCAGACCGGCCTTCGTAGCTGTTAAGGGGAAATTTTCAGACGTCCCGGGACCGCCTCGCTCGGTATGAGAGGGTTAAGAACGAGAGTTTTAGTGAGGAAACGACGTGAATTTGACTCTCCCAACCTGGGGGTCATTTTTCCACAACCCCACTCCCTGCTATAACCTTCCCTTAAGGCCAACGTAAATAGGATGTGGCTGCCATGGATATTTGGACCCCCTACGGCGCTTATCACCTAAGCGATCTCAGAACCTCACCTCCCCTTAGAAGAAGGCAACCGCCTCAGACCGACCTTTGTCTTTGTTAAGAGGAAATTTTTAGACCGCCCCCTCGGTGTCAGAGGATTAAATTCAACATTGACACTTTAAAAACATGTTTATTAGATTATTTTAAAGTCAAAAGGGTTGGGAATGTACGGATATAAAGAACTGAAATTATTGAAGGGCACGTAATTCAAAAGAATATTCATTCATTATTTATCTTCCAAAAATTATTCTCAACGTTTTAACGGACATTTGCATTCATAACATCACACTTAAGGTACCCGACTAAGTTTGGAGAAAAATTTTAAAATGGCATGCACAAAAAAGACTTACAGAGCTATATAACAAAAATAGGCTTAAATAGTCACAATTAGAAATAAAAATTCGTATATCATCAGTAGGCTTTGAAAATAATAATTTTTTTCCGAGAATATTAACAAAAAGTTCAATGTTAAGATAAACAGCTTAATTGAAAAAATTGACACATATTTAATTTTAATTTTGCATGCGAATTTCTTAAACTATTTAGAATGTAATAGGCCGCAAGATAAAATTTATTTTAATAAATAAATATTTTATGAACATCCAAATTTGGAGTTAATGATTTTTCCGCCAAAATTATCATATGTTTCGAACTGAAAGTGAATGTAAAACATGACTAAATAAATCTATGATAAAATTTGAGCTCTATTACACCATCAGAGGTATTTGACACATGTGTATCAAATTTCAATGAATTTTATTGAATTTTTTCGGAAATATCACGTTTCTCATGGACCAATATTTGTGAAATTTTAATTTTTCAGGAAACGCATTTAAGAAATATAATAAAATATTAGTTCAAATAAAAATCAAGGAATAAAACATTCAAGGAGTAAGAATAAAAACAAAGGCTGTTTTGGAGTATCAAAAGTTGTGGATTTATTTTTAGATCATAAAAATATTTATGAATTTTTCTTCGAAAATCGCTTTTGAAAAATAGTCGGATACCTTAAGCAATTCCGGTTATCTATTTTTTTTCTATCATTCATTCCGCACCCGTTTTTTTTTTCTTTTCATTTTTATGGGAAATGACCACTTTAAATATTTTATGATTCCAGTAACGAAGAATTCTGTCTATCGAAAGAAGACATTCATTGTTTTCTGATTTGCAGAAATGTAGCATACATTTCATTGTTCTTAGTATGGATTTTGGAAAACTATTTGAGCATCAAACAATCAAACTCGCACACATAAACTGTGTGTGACATAACCTCAATGACAGACGATTCACTGATAAAAGCGGAATAACTGTCACTGTCTTCAGTGATTTTCTGACGATCGCAAGATGTGCTTCACTGATTGTTGATCTTCAATGTTCAGTGGAATGCTAATACCACTTGAAATCATGTCCTCCATATTATTTGATTTAAAAGCCTCAGAAATATGGATTTCAAGAAACGGTAAAATGATTTAATATATTAATAATTAAATATATTTTGAATTTAAGAATAATTCATTTCTCATATTGCCGGATAATTTTTTCATAAAAATATCACTACGAGTGATATCGCGCCATTAAATCCAATAATTTGTTTTCTTAATGATATAACGGGTAATCAAGGAATAACACCCCCCAAGTCCTATTATGCTGCCTCATCGTGGCCCTGGGTGGAATGGGCGATGTACGTCTGGAGTTTTTCTCCTCGCAGGGTCACCCAAGGCGTGAAGGCCATTCCACTATACCCAGCTAAAGCATAAAGGCAATGGACAAAGTCAGACTTCTTCCCTCGGACGTCCAAGGTCTATTGCCAACAGACGCTGCACTCTCCTCCTTTACCATGAATCGTTCGCCTATAGTAATCTTCTGTGGGAGAGCGGACTCTTGGACTTGGTCTAGCTTAGGACTAGAACAAGTGGAATAAGAAACAACAACAAGGAATAACGCTTAAATCAATGATCAATCACAAGATTAAATTTTGAAAGAAGCAAATGTTAATTAGGAATTTATAAATGAAAGGAAAGTTTATTAATTATCTATACTGAATCAGATTTACGTATACAATTTCTAATTTAATTAACCAGAACGGCATCAATTAATATTTCCTTTCAGGACACTTTGAAGAGGTAGAGGCACATTGAACTTTCCATTATTTCTTTACTTCGGAGCTCAGCAATCATATTTTGTTCTCTTTTGAGGAAACTGCCTAATTAGACACTCTCATACCGAGCGAGGCGGTACCGGGCTGTCTAAAAAATTTTCCATAACAGCGATGAAGTCCAGTCTGAGGCGGTTGACTTCTTTTGAGGTGAAGTGAATTTCTGAGATCCCTTCGGAGATAAGAGCGGTAGGGGGTTCAATTATCCTTTCGAACCACAGCCCATTTCCGTGCGCCTTAAGGAAAGGTTATAGCAGGGTGTGGGGGGTGTAAATGACCACCCAGGTTGGAAGAGACCAATTCAAGTCGCTTCATCTCAAAAAGGCCCGGTTTTAAGGGGGCTGGAAGAAAAATGTCGACTTGGGATTAAAGAGTTAAATGAAATTCAATAGCCTATTTACATTGTATACTCAAAAAGAGTATTGAAACATGGGGTATTTGTTTAATTATTTAATTATCTGAAATTATCTACGAAATTCAATTTCCATGAATATTAATATGAGAATTCCAGCTATAATAAAGCTTGAACGCATGGAATTCAAAATTATCTCATTATTTCTATTACTCTCAATATGAACCAGTTTAGATTTGAAAGAAATAACCCATACTCATATAATGCTTTCTTTGTGAATGTAGAGATTTTGTCATCTGTATTATCTTATCTTAGGATCTACTGAAGATGCACAAGAAAAAAATTAATGGTTAATTTTTAAACTATTACATTGTCTCTAATACATTCTCGAACCGTAGCTCATTTAATAATAAATACCTCTTTAGAATACAATATCATTACTGCTCCGCTGTTAAATGTAATTTGGAACTACAACAAAAGACTACAGACAGAACGACATCAGAATATACGATTGGAATTTCAATGCACTATATTCAGTACTTCTCCGACAAAAGCAAATGATTACAATTAAAAGATTCTATTCAATTGAACACAACATCGCTATTGTTAACTTGGAGAGTTCATTTAAATAATTAACCAAACTCATCGCTGCCTACCAAATTCAATTTCTATAATTACCCCAGAGAGAGAAAACTATATTATAACTATCATAGAACCTGATACCCATAATTCAGAAACACCACATTATCTGCAACCCTTCTAAAACACGAGTCGATATTGCTACAAAAACAAGAAAGAAACCTCGTTCGCGTCATGCTTTCGTGATTATAAATTTCTAGGAAGGTCGGTAGACAAGCCCTCCTTTGTTCTAATCGCGAAACCTGGAGCAGCAGAAAACGTGATAGAGGTGAATTCCGACGGGGAAATCAGGTTGCCTTCATTAACGAGGCCCGGTTACCATGATACTGCTGACTAAGAATATTGAATCTGCACATAAATGAAGTCATAGGGTGGGTAATGGGTTCGCGAACAAATCGCAGCATGCTATAGTTATCTCATTCCGTATGCACAAATCGTGATGACATCGTCCCATCTGTCTGTCCAGGCAGGTGAATCACATTCTCCGCTTAAGAGATTGCTGTCGCGGCTTGATAGTCCCACCTTGAGACTTGGCGAAATCAATAGTCCCAGACGCGTAAATGCGGCTTGTTAGAATGGATCTTTCCTGGGGAGATTATGTTGGATCGAATTGCCCTATCACGCATCTTTTACTGCCTCTAAGGACTGGGCTTTATGGGCTAGCGGATTTGATACTCGAGTTAAGTCCAGTTTGGAAGACTGGTAATTAATGAATTAATGAATTTTAAGGTATGGTAAAAAGCAATTTAATTATGCATTTTAAAATTAGCATCATCATTAAACAAAAAATTAACAAAGTAACTTCGCACAAGATACACCAGCAAGCAAGAGAATGCATGCTTTCAAATAAGTATGAATGGCATAGAGCCGTATTAAAGATTCTGGCACAAGTTCAGGGCACTAGCATTTGTA
>BGPR01024744.1:0-22932 GCA_013235015.1 Araneus ventricosus | reverse complement strand
CACATATGTTTTTCAGTTTAATCTCACCTTTATCCAAACCTTCTCTGTATCTTATCCTAACTTAGTTGAGATGATTGCTACCACTCTATTTTAAACGGTTCAAATCGTTCCTTGAGTTCATACAGTAGCCAACAATCAATTTAAAACACATAATTACAACATAACATCTCTCGATCTTTCCTCCAACTTGACAAGAACTGTTTACGAACATGGCAGCAGCTCAAAAGCAAAAAAAAAAAAAAAAGATGACGATGTAAAAGTTAATGTCACGCTAACGAAAATAGTTGGAATTACTATTAATTTACTATTAACTTCTTTCATTGATTCTGCTTTAAATCATGCACTAAGGAAATATCATTTCTTGCAGAAATAAAAAAATAGCTATTCTATAAAGTTCGAGAATATTCTTCTTTTCTTTTACCTCACTTCCAAACATAATAATAAACACCAAAAAATAGAATAAAATCTTCTTCCAGAGGAATTGGTTCCATAGGTCTAATCTGTCTTGTTTATTCCTGGATTAACAGACCGTTTTCAGTTATGTCCACATTCGATTAGAGATTCTATATGCATAAGGTTCGGTCAGCTTTACGTGGTGAACCCACCACAACTCGGGGCACTAGAATAGACCCCTGATTATGTAGGCACAATGTCTTGAACTCATTCTTTCCATGGTACATGAAGCTTTGAATTCCTATAGTTCTTGAAGCTCATGTAATTGACTATATTATTTAAAACGGTAAATCCTAAATGCAACGGATTGTAAATAAGCAACGTTTGGTTAAAATTTAAGAACCACAACCAGATAGCACTTTATTTAAGCAGCTCTACAATTTATCATGACAAGAGGACAAGCTAGGCAAGTTAACGAAATGCGAATCACCATGGAATGAACTTGCAGGAAATCTGTGCCAAGTTTAGTCGGCAATCACGAAATTCCTCAGAGTAGCAATTTAGCTATAAGTGCCAGAGTTGTCCACAATTTTCATGACAAGAGGCACTGTAAGCTGGCAGTGTTGAAAGCTCTCGTAGTCACCATGAAAACGAATTGCAAGCAAATCCTGGTGCTGTGCAAATTATTGCAAAAAAGCAAAAACGAGATGTACGAAACACAACTCCAGGGATAGAACTCAGACTTCTCCCACTAAGGAGACTAACATTGCTGAGATCAGTCGAACTCTGAAAGAGAGAAGATAGATTTCATGCTAATACATCGTTCGATCGTAATATCGATTTATTATTTTAACTGATTTCTGATCTAATTTTTGATGAGAATATAGGATTTCCAGTCAAAGAGAGAGCTAATTCGCCAATAACTACGTTTTGCTTAAAATAAATTAGTGAAATTAGAGTTCAAAAGTAATTACTTTAAAATGGGACAAAATGCAAGCTATTATTTTTCAACAAACATTGACTGTTTTTTAGGTTTAATTTTGTTTATAAACGTTAAAATTTCAACATTAAGAAAAAGGCGACATAGTTTTCTTTAAAGTGAGAGTGATATATTTAGTAAAAAGATGGAAAATGTTTCAAAAAATTTTTTTATAAAAAAGTTATTTTTTTCACAAATTATCATTGATTTATTGAATTAATAAATAGCCATAGGAGTTCTAAGATGAACAACTATGGCGAGTGGTCTTCGAAAAAGTTCGTCATTCGAGTTCTTATTCATTCCTTCCATTTTGAATAATCTCTTTTACATTCTAAATTCTATTTTATGTGTTTAAAATACTAATTGCTGTAACTTTTGTTCATGCAATCACTTGATGCTGTTGCGTAGAGCACGCAAAAAGGTGTATTGTTATCGTTTATTTGTTTAAATCTTCTGTTTCCTTTTTACACGTTTTCTTTTTTTACCTTTTGTTGGCTTCTCGATTGACATTCATACGATACAATAATATATACATATAATACAAAGAGTTTTAATTAATTCTTGACTAATTAATTTGTAGTTAATATCTTTGTTAAATTTTGTTAATTATTACTGCTACTTGTACAAGCATTTAAGTGCACTTGTTCTGTCCTAAAGTACTGAATAGTTTCAAATGAGATCTTCGGAGAAGGTTGAAATAATGTTCTAACTGAAGGGAATTTAACTTTTGGAGGATTAACGGTTTGCACACAATAGAAAGAAAATTTTTGAATTAATTTTCTTTGAAAAAATAGTTCGAATTCTCTAAAATATGAAAGAATTAAGAAAGAAGATAAGATTTGAAATTTAAATTTTGAATCTATATGACTTCGAAATTATCCGTAATAGATTATCTTTTTGGTTTATTCACTCATTTTAAGCGTACATTTTAAATGTTTTCATTTTTTTTATATTTACTTTTTTATATCCTAATGATTCTACAGACTCCCGAAACAGACCAAAAAAAAGTTTCCAGTAGGGCCCGCACTTCCTAAGGCAAAACCAATCCCACTATAGGAACCTATGGGAATGTCTTTTACCACGCCAAAATTTGATCATTGTGCCCGCTAGGGTTTCCGTGTTTGCTTTGATTGGCGCGAAACTGAGTTTTTTCTTCATCGTGTTTCGTAAACCTTCCATCTTTATTTACAATTAACAACTAATAACAAATTAATTTCAACTTTAATTCTTGTTGTAATTGGATTGTGTGTTTACATCCTTATAACAGATTGCATCTCTCGGTCGTCATCGAAATAGAAAAACTTTACAAAGCATTTCGCGCCAGAAAAGCGAAATATCGCCAAATATTGGCATCGAAAACACTCCCCATAGGCGTCTATAGTGGGACTGGTTTTTATGCAGGCGGGCACTGCGTACAGTGGGCGTTAGAAAACATGCGTATTTACGTTAATCATGTGACTGTGACGTCGAGCCATACCTCAGAGATTTATGCCGCATTTACAAATTCGACCATTACGAGGTTAATATGAAAAGGAAAATGAAGAAACAATAACGATTTTATACTTAAAGTTATTATGAGGACATTCATACGTATTTATTTCTGTTTGTGAATTGAAGCCAGCTTTTAATTATTTACTTCTGGGAAGATGATCCTAGAGAACTAATAATGCTCTTAATCTATTGCAAGAGAAAAGAAGAAAATGCTGTCAAGAATATATCAAGTTATTCAGAAACCTTTTATTTTTGTCTAGAACAGTGGTGTTGAACCTATGACCCTCGTGTCAGACATTGAGCCACGAAGGCTTTTTAAATGACCCACGCGTCGATTTTCATAAACTTAATTTTTATACCATAAAAGAGAAGACAAGCAATTGAAAATATTTAAAACTTAAAGTATAAATATCTAATTTCAAGTTTATATAAACAATATTCCCATGTGAACGTTCTAACTGATTTTCTATTCTATCACTCTGCACCTATGTATGACTCGTGACCAGTGGCGGCTCGTCCATAAGAGCTGCATTCCCCCTGAAATGATTTTAAAAGATTGTATCTTTGTTTTTATCCTAATTGGCTTACTTTTCAAATTTGAGAATTCAGTGATCAACGAAAATGACAAAAATGTAAAAGGGAGACGGGAAATCTATTAAGAATTAAGAGAGAGACAGACGTGAGCTGCGAAAAGTTTTGCCCCTCTTCAGGATCCGAAATTAACGCAATGGTAACGATCAACGCGAGAAAAGCAACCCTTTCTCTGCTTAAAATTGCATCCATTTGAGCTGCATTTTTCCCAGCTCACGATTGGCGCGACTTCCAAATTTGGCTTTTTCTCCGTAATTAAGTAGTCTTTTTAAATTCCATTTCTGGAAGAGTTGTAATTTTTTTGCTTTTTTATGTTTTTTCGGGTCCTGATTACGAATCTGAGGTTTGCCACCAATCATTTTTGTTTGAATTTTAGTTATTGCCAAAAAACTGGGAAAAAAATTTTCCCTATTTTTTTTGCTTATAACTCAAAAACTATCCATTTTTAGTTTATCATCATTATATACCAAAATAATCAGCCCCAAATCAACTACAACTTAGGTCTATAAAACTGTTGCAGAACTGCTTGTTTCTGAGTTGAAAAGCCGCCACTGCTCGTGACAGTTGGTTATAAACTCCATATTCGTTGCATCTTAGAATGGGGATGCACCAGCTCAGAATTATTTCAAATTCAGACCTCCAGATTTGAAAAAGAGGGAGACATTTTGAATTATACATACACGATCACAAATGCGCAGCAGGGCCAACATTTACTTTATTTAACACATGCACAAATAAGGTGGAGGGGACCTAATGAGACAATCTTTTATTTTGGCTATATTTTTCTAAGAATTTTCTTTTTTTACAAAATAAAGGAAAATGTATTTATTTTTAAAAATTGCTTAGCTGAGTTTTTAAAATAATCTGATCAGTTTTTTAAAAGACACTTTTTTTTAGTCCTCACTCTTCGATACATATTTTATATCTAGACAGTATTACCAATACAAATTATTGACGTACCTATATATTTTTCTGTACTTCAGAGCTTTAACTTGTGGATTTACATTTCTTCATATATATATTTCTTGATAATAGTTTTTTCATATTTACAGTTGAATTATACTTACAAATAAGTCCTATTTACAAATGACATGTACTTGACTCCTTTCAAGAAGTTGTTGCAGATTTTGCCTTCTTTAAAAATTGAACATCAGATTCTCTTTTAAGACAAGGCGAAATTTGGGAAATTTTTTGACTTCACAGTCAATAAATTTCCCAAAGTTTGATTTGAAAATGAGGATCTAAATTTTGTGTGCGTCTTAGTAACTAAGCTAAAAATGTTTTTGCCGTGCGATAGATATGCTTACAAATGCCATACTTGCCTCCGGAAGCAATTGACAAATCACACGTGCAAATGGTACAAAATGCATACGATTTATCTTTTTTTCGAAGAGATAATAAACGAATATTCCTTGAAATAGGCCTTGGTAAACACAGTCTGGTATTTGTTTTTAGATTCTTTCGATAACATCAGATCTAAACTGGTTTAAAAAGAAATACGCGCACAAAAAATATTTCGGCGATAACCCTAACACGACACGACAAGATTGGCAGAAGAGATAAACAAATTCTTCCTGTTTCCCCCCTTACGCGCTAAACAGTTAAAACAGCGCGTGCGCCTGAAACCCATGGCAATAGTCACTAGTCAACAAGCCTGGGCATCATACCGCGGTAATGAAGAATACGTAGCGGAATGATGTCACGCATACGAAATTTGAGGAGAATGTGGTTGCGGCAATCGCTGAATTTTTCTTTCACAGTTCTTTTACTGTATTTTTTATTATTACTATTTATTTGTTCCAATTTCTCGAAAATACTAAAAAAAAAGGAGGAAATCGGTGAGAATTGGGAGGTAGGAGAAATTGTTAAAAATCTGGAGACTCCCGCCAAAAGCGGGAGAGTTGGCAGGTCTGAAAATTATTGATACCCTTTTTATCACATCCTCCCTTTTTTTCAAGTGACACCACTGACTTAGTGATAGGCAGACCTGCCAACCCCCAGATTTGAAAAAGAGGGAGACATTTTCAATCATATATACACAATCACAAATACGCAGCAGGGCCGCCAGCATAAAAACCAATCCCACTATAGGCGGCTATGGGAATGTCTTTTACCACGCCAAGTTGATCCCTTGGTGCCCGCTAGGGTTTCCGTGTTTACTTTGATTGGCGCGAAACTGAGTTTTTTCTTCATCGTATTTTGAAATCCTTCCATCTTTATTTACAATTAACAACTAATAACAAATTATTTTCAACTTTAAGACACTCAAGAATTGAATTCATTCTACTTTAAGTCACGCACATACACACAAAAAAACCCTACAAAGTAGAAATGTTTACATCCTTATAACAGATTACATCTCTCGGTAGTCGTCGAAATAGAAAAACTTTACAAAGCATTTCTCGCCAAAAAAGCGAAACATTGCCAAATATTGACATCAAAAACACCCCCCATAGGCGTCTATAGTGGGATTGGTTTTTATGCGGGCCGCCAACATTTACTTTATTTAACTCAAATAAGGTGGAGGGGGCCTAATGAGACAATCTTTTATTTTGGCTAAATTTTTCTCAAAATTTTATTTTTTTACATAATAAAAAAATTGAGCTGATTTTTAAAAATTGCTTAGCTGGGTTTTGAAATAATCTGATCAGTTTTTTAAAGACAGTTTTTAGACCTCACTCTTCCATACATATTTTATATCCAGACAGTATTATCAATATAAATTAATTACTTACCTATATATTTTTTGTACTTCAACGCTTTAATTTATGGATTTACAATTTACATTTCTTCATATATATGTAATAATCTCACTTACTTTTATTTCAAATTCTAATATTATATATTTTAAAGTCTTAATGTATTCCAAAATCACTTTTCTTAAACTCCAGTTTCGTTTTATTTCCCGCGCTGGAGGTATATTAAATCTCTCGTTTTGGCATATTTATTACTAAAAGAATATTTTAATCGCTTTCACGTGCCTACAGAAAATCATGACGGCGTCTCCTTGGAGTCAGACATTTCCCTAAAACGCTTACGTAATTTATAAAAAATAGCCAATATTCCCTTCACTTTGATCACGTGTCTATATGTTAAATCCCTACCTGTGGAAATGCAGGGATTTGCTGTTCGCGTTTTTACTTGAAACTTCAACTAAGATGTACGTGTCTGCCCCTCTCCCATAATAAATGAAAATTACTTAATAACTCGGCCTGTTTTTTATTTAACGACTGCAACAAAGAAATCATGTTATATATATTTCTTGATTACAGTTTTTTTCATATTTGCAGTTGAGTTCTGCTTACAAATAAGTTCTATTTACAAACTACATGATAATGTACTTTTACTCCCTTAAAAAAGAAGTTGATGCAGATTTTTCCGGAAGCAATTGAAAACTAACGTTCAAATGGTACAAAATGCATACGATGTATCTTTTTTCGAAGCGATAATAAACGAATATTCCTCGGAATAGGCCTTGGGGAATGCAGTCTGGCATTTCTTTTTCGATGACATCAGATCTGGACTGGTGGAAAAAGAAATGCATGAAAAAATTTTTTATAAAATATATATTTCGGCGATACCCCTAACATGACAAGACAGGCAGGTAAACAAATTCTCCCTAGCGCGCTAAACAGTCAAAACAGCGCATGCGCCGAAAACCTATGGCGATAGACACTATTCAACAGGCTTGGACATGATACCGTGGCAAAGAGCTAATGAAGAATCCGTAGGGGAATGACGTTACGCATTCGAAATTTGAAGAGAATGTGGTCGAGGCAAGCACCGGATTTTTCTTTCGTCGCTCTTTTACTGCTTTTTTTTTATTACTACTATTTATTTGCTCCAATTTCTCGAAAGTACTAAAAAGCGGGAGGAAATCGGTGAGAAATTGTTAAGAAGCTGGAGACTCCCCCCAAAAGCGGGAGAGTTGGCGGGTCTGGATAGGAGATAGTGTTAAAAAATAATGAACAAAATTTGCCCCACTTCTCAAAAAGATTCGCCATCATTGGCGTAGAGAGTATAGCGATGTTATACTTAAAATTAACCTTAGGTAGAGACATTACCACAACTATTTATGTCTGTTTTGGATTTTAAGTCACCTTTCAATTACTGTTTTCAATTACTTAAATATTCATCATGCTTTTTATATATTTATTCATGAAGAGAGAATGGAGTCAATTTGTCCAAACGTGGCGAAGCATTTTAAATTTGAAATCCACTGCACATTTTATAGAAAAAAGGCTTCATGCCACAATATAGCTTAGTCACTAAATGACATAAGTGAAGTTAAATTTTTCGCATGACCGAGACTCTAGATGAATTGACTTCTTTGAAAACTGTGAATAAAAGCATATTTACTCTCTCTATTCGTAAAATCATAAACCGGGATACATTCTCAGATAGAAAGAAAGCTTGTCTAAAGGTTTTGGAACCTTTCGTGCAAGGGTAAAGGTTGATCACAAAGGTTTCCATGACAAGGCTGAACCTTAGGCAAGGTAAGCGGAAAGGTTGGCTTAACAAGAAACAAGCAGTGTTCTGCAAGGTTTTAGTAAGATTTCCCTGCTTTATTACAAGCTTGTTTCAGGATTTGCTCAAGATTTGTTAAGGCTTTTCTAAAGTTGTTTCAGTGCCTCAAAGGTTGTTACATTCTCCTTCTTCGACAAAATAAAACTCCTCCAAGCTACCTTTACAGAAGTGTCCGACCCCTTTTTTCTCCTCTTCTTGACGTCATCTTAGAGTTATCTGGAACGTAATTAATTAGAAATCTTAATTAATCAAATCTTAATTATTGATTTCACTAATTTGATTAATCTAATTTTCAATTGAACTAATCGTTCGATTAGATTGTGACAAACCTCAAATTCCTCCAAGCCGGGGATCGAACCGCATTCATACAGTTGAAGGCAAACCAATAACCACTATACCGAACAGGGGCACACGATAGGAGGTGGTTAATAAAAGCTCTTACGTCAATTTTCGCGAATGGTTTCGAAACGGGTTTGTGCGGAAACGCTTTCGTAGACTTATCCGTTCAAACCTTGTCGGTAGGTTGTTCATAAAAGCTTTCCTATGTAAACCTTGCGGGAATGGTTCTGAAACGTTATGTTATCAATGCTGCGGAAAGCCTATGGAAAGTGAAATGGCAACCTTTCCGCAACCTTTCTTGTTATCTGGGTTGCGTGCTCAACGAAACATAATAGACCGGACTTGATTTATTAGTATTATCAGTGCATAACATATTCAATTAAATATATTATCACTGCTTGTCTTGGATTCCCCAAAGTATTTCTAACAACTTTTGATAGAACTTATCTCATACTATTTTAGAGTCTCGAGTCGGAGGGCAGCAAGGGCAGTCCCCTATTTTTTAACCTTGAACGGCAAAAATATTTCAGCTGAATGCTTGAAAACGGCCTCCCTCAGTAAATGGTGAACGCAATTGTTTCGGAGTCGGTCGGGTATAAACGAGAGCAACTTTCACCCTGGTTTAGAGTACACTAGAGAAATCGACTCTTTTCGACGGAGCCGGTTTTAGAATAGTCATCAGAGAGCGACTTTCACTGTTTCAGCAGGTTGAAGGTTGGAAAATTAAATTTTATTTCATTTTAGCTGTCTAAAACTAAAATTAAAAAAAAAGCAATTGTGTCGAGAAAACTAGCTGATCTCTTAACTAAATTTTTCATTTGTTTTCTACCTATACTCCGGTCTTTCTTACATGCCTAAAATTTTCGGCCCCTCACTTTTCCACCCAATCGTCCACCACTAGAAGTTACCTCTAGTTCTGTTCTTTATCCACACTGCTCCCTTGTTCCTTCTTCTTACCAATAAATTTCATCATTAATCTAAAACTGACTAAATTTAAACTAACCTAATAACTTTCTTGCTGAATAAACATGCTTCTAAAAAATTATTAGATGGTAAAGAATCACCAATCAATTTCTGTTTGCGCAACCCATTATCTTGCATTTATATTTCTGTTGTCAACATCCTGTTTTCTCAACTATTACAACCCTTAAACGATGAATAGGTACCAAAATGAGAGCATGATTTTTTACCACTTCGACTAAGTATACTCAGTTTACGTAAAACGCACCGTTTGTTGGAAACTTGAGGTTCTTGAGAACAACATCAATAGACCTCGGAGTCCAGAACTCATGGCCTGACTTGTTGATTCTGAAAATTGGCAATATTGATATACCAATGCAGTAGAGTATTGATCTGTGAAGATACGGAGAATGCCGCATTCGTCAGATACAGCGGCAAACAAGGAGGTTAAAAAGAAGATATCGAGTCTGTTTCTACTAATTAAGGTGCTGTATTCATTCTAAAGACCACTGAATTAATCTTCTTTAACTTAGGATTAAACATTAACTTTGTTTCCTGATTCGTAATTTTTTTTTCTTCATTTTCAAAAACTAAAAAAATATTCGGTTTATCCGAAATCTTGGGTTCGATTCCGGCTTCTATTGTAATTATATTGACGCAAACATAAAATATAATTCTTTACTTCATTTAAAGCATTTTCAAACTTTTAAATATATACTTATATCGAACGCGAAGTTAGCTATTGACCATGATTAAGATTCCTGTATATTTCAGAAAAGTCTTTTAAAACAAATATTATTAGTTTCAGAGGCGATTTAAAAAAAAGAAATTGAGAAATACAATTCTGTACAACATTCGTTCTATATAATGTGATGTAACGAATAAGAATATTCATTTGCCGAATACCTATTGTTAAAAAACATCTCGACTTTTGATTCTAAATACACATTTCCCATTTTAATGAAAAATTAAAACATTAATAAAGGATCTTTTTTATCTCGGATATTTAAAAAAATATTGATACCTTAATGTGTTTTTTGTAATATTTTAAATATATTAATTCTAATAATAACTTCAGTAATAAGAAATGAGAAAGCCTCTTCATTTTAGGATTGCTTTACAGAAATTAAAAAAAGTCATTATTGAAGAACATAGCAGTGGCAAACACGAAGAAAATTCGGTGAATAAATTAAAATTATTGAAAGTAAATTTCTATTTTGATCAAGAACTTCTAAGAGTTAGGATGGAATATCCATTTAATTGTCGAAAAAAGAAAAAAATTTTATCTCCTAGAAGCACAATATATAATGAGCGTTTAATTTTTGAAGCAGACGATATATATGAAACTAAACGGAACAGACTTCTTCCTGAAAATAATGAAAAAATTATTGTTCTTGCATTATAATTTCAAGCTTTAAAATGTCATACAGCATTATTAAAGACACTTATGTACTATGAAACTAAAATTGGGAAAATGTTAGAATTTTTTTTCATAATAAATGTAATGAAATGTTGTTCTGCAACTTCCTTTGTTAAATATATTTAAACGCTCATTTTTTAAAAAATTTATTATCCTGAATTTATTCGGCAAAATATACCGATACATCTCTACTAATAATGGATTTATGAAAAACTGAATTTACAAATACGGCCTAAACAAAGTATAATAAACTCAAAATAAAACACATATAGTAGGGCAAATACAGATGTGGTGCTTTATATAAACAAAAAGATTTCTGTACTCTTGATATTATCTAAAAATAAAAGAAATATAGATGTTATTTTCAAAGTAGCCATACACATAATTTTGCGATTCTAAGCCTAACTTTAGAAGAATGTAACACTAGAAATTGATTATATACGTCAAGAAAACTTTTCCCGTATATAATAACATCATAAGATAATGTTACAGAAAATATCAATGACTAAAGTGTCATGTTTTAAATAGATGTTACAACAACAAAAAAATTGAATACTTTAAAACACCTTTAATACAAATCAAATAACTTTTTAAATCTTAGCTTATACAATTATATCACTTCTATCTAAAATCCGTTTAAACTCCTCAGGCGGTATGACAAATTATCAATATTTAGAAAATTATTTTCATCAGAGAATTATACCAATTCCAAAATTTCTTCTTTCGTAGTTCCGTTGAAGTGAACGCTACACAGTTTAAAACTTTTTCATCAAAAGTATTTGGCATAAGGAGATGATACATATTAACTGGCTTGGTTTGTCCGATTCTATGACAACGATACTATGCTTGTAAATCACGCCGAGGATTCCAGTCTATGTTATACAGAATGGCAGTATCTACTGCGGTGAGATTTAGTCCCAAACCTCCAGCTCTTGAGAAATATAAATATGGATTCATCTTCATTAATTGCTTTTAGCTGTTCATCTCTTTCAACACGTCTCATTAAACCATACAAACGAATGAATTTAAACTCACGGAATATACAATAATCTTCTAGAAGTTTCAGCAATGTAACAAACAGAAAAAACAATAAAATGTTCTGGCATTTTCCAACTGGTTTTCACTACATTTTTATCGACAAGAAAATCATTAGCTTAGAGGGTCTAAAGGATAAGAAATCAAATATGGATGGCAACATATTCTTCTTAAACACTTTTTAATATTATTTAATTTCAGATTAATCTCAGAAACTAGCGCTTCTTTTCCCCTTTTTATCAAATGCTTGTGAAGGAATAGTTTATACAGGTTTTCAATTTCTTCATGCTCTTTTCTCTGTTAACTAATCCATGTCTGAAAAATCCTTTTCACCATAAAAAAAACATTTTTTTTCTGACTTCCTTTTTGGACGTCCCTTGTGTGTAATTAATTATAGGTTCAAACTTTTCGTCTTTCCTTTTAATGAATCTCCGAATTGAATCGTTTTAATACTCCAACATAATATAAAAGTCATAGCGGCCCAGATAACACCAGTTTTCTTGAGTGGCAAATTCAGTTCAGCATCCGATTTTGTTTTCTCTAAAAGAAATGGGGTAAAATTAATTTTTGACACAATTTGCTTTTCTTGCTCTTGAGCAACAATTTTTTGATTTGTCGCCATCTTCTGCAAGACCAGATATATCAAACCACGACTGGAAAAACCGAAAATCATCGATAGTTTTTGGAAGAATGAAATTCAGCCGATTCCCTAGTTCGTTCAATTATTTCGTAAAGGAGTACCAGTCAGAAGAAGCCCATGAACAGCATTGTACTTCTTTAAGAATTGAATAAATTTACATTGGAAAGTTGGATTTCTGTGAGACATCAACAGCCAACATTTTTCAATTAATGTGTGCAAGTTTTGTTGTATCTTTAAGTACAACACAATAGGATGTTATTAAATGTTAGGAAAAGAAAAACTTCATTAATTCTTACTCTTTTTGTTATTTTTTCCTCAGTTACGTTTCCATGTGTTTTGGCCCTCTTGTTTGTTGAAAAGAAAGTTGCCTTACGTTTACTGCTTTGTTTGGGAGTGCTGCCATTTTTTATATTTGAATTTTTTTTAATTTTTCTTGATGTGTATCAATCATCCTATTCATTTCTTCTTCAAATTTCTGTAATCTGGTCATAAGCTTTACACAAGCACTATAAATCTTTAGTAGAGGTAACCAAGATTCAAGTCGTTTGGAGTATTTTTCTATCTCTTCCTTTATCCTAATATGCTTCTCTAGCAATTTCTGTACTTCTGAAACAGCCTCTTCTTCCAACAAGAAATCTTCAAGCGACACCTCTGCAATCCGGTCATCAGGAGCTGTAAAACATTCAATGCTGTTTTCATTTTCCGACAATGCAGAAGTGGAACTAGTCTGTGCCTCCATTTTTGGTTTTGAATCTGGACAACTGCTCTGTTTCACAGAAATGAGTTTTCAAACGGCTGATTTTGTTAATTCACCTAAAAACAAAAGTTACTATTACTTACTATTCGCAATAAAATACATGCACAGGGTATCCGAAAAGTATCTTGACACTCTTAAAAATTATTTTAAAAAAGGCAAGTACCAACGGTTTCTTCTAATAATGAAGAAAGTATCAAAGGTTTTTTTATTTACAATGTTTAGAACACTCCAATATGCGCTTCATAAGTCCCACTCAACAAATCTAGTTGGGAACAGATTTCTAAGTAGATTCTTTGAATCTGGAGAATTGATAGTCTCGTAAATCTGTCATTCTATTTATAAATTGTCGGTCTTGAATATGTATTTCGATTGTGTGTATTCTGAAATTTACGCTTTACCTGCGTTAAAGATTTAAATTCGATCGCTGCAATTTGTGGCATTTCCTGATGAAATGTATGAAATGGCCGTAAGAAATAAGTATGTATCAATGACACGTATTTTGCGCTTATTACACGTACAGTGTGGTTGAAAATACAAGGTACAAACTTTAGGGGAGGTAGAAAACGCACACTATGAAAACAGAACACATAGGAATGTCTGACCGGAAACTAACTTGATCAGTTGGAGGATAAAAGAAGATGCAGAAATTACAATCCATAATGGGTGGAATATCTCTTTATTCAACGATACTTTACACTAGGACAGTGCATGTACACGTCAAGCAGTTGCAGCTCGTCCGTTAGTGCTGCAGTTAATCCAGAAATAATTTTTAAAGCTTTTATTCTAATTGGCTTATTTTTACACTTTGAGAGTTCAATAATCAGTGAAAATGACAAAAAGTAAACGGAAGACGGAAAAACCAATCAAGAATTTAGAGAGAGACAGATCGGAACTGCATAGAGTTTTGCCGCTTCCAAGGATAAAAATTCGCGCACTCAGCAACACGGAGCGTTCGGTCGGAAGAAAAAAAGCAACCCTTTCTCCGTTTGAAATTAGATGCATTCGAGGTGCAATTTTGACATCTCTCATTTCGCTCGACTTCAGTCTTTGCCTTCCTCATTTGGCTTTTTTTTTCGCTTTCTCTCAGTAGTCCCAGTCATGAATTAGTTTTTAAAATCAAATTCTGGAGGAGTTGTAATTTTTGGGTCTTTTATATTTTTTGGGGTGTTGATTACGAATCAGAGATTTGCCACCAAAAGTTTTTGTTGGAATTTTAGTTATAGCCAAAGAAAAAAAAACCACGAAAAAATTTTTTCCCAAATTTTGTTTAGAACTCAAAAATTATCAATTTTTAATATATGATAATTATATATCAAAATAATCAGCACAAAATTTCTTACAGTTTAGGTCTATACAACTTTTGCAGCACTGCTTGTTTCTGAGCTGACGAGCCGCCACGACTGACGTCAAGTTCCACAAGTGCTCCAAGTTCTTACCTTATCTACAGTTATACACACTTGAGGACGCTGTTCACTAGCGCTATGGCTGGAATGCAGCACTAGTCAGTTCCGACTGTGTACGGAGAGTACGCAACAATTTACGAGCGGTGAAATGGTGGACATGCATCTTGTGTATGGCGCAGTTGACTACAACGGAAGGGCTGCGGCACGGTTGTACAACGAACGGTACCCAAACAGACGTGTACTGCATCATCAAATGTTTGGGATTTTGCACCATAGACTGCGTGAATACGGGACATTCTGCAGCAGCAGGCATGATACAGGGCGGCCAAGAACGACACGCACTCCTGCATTCGAAGAGGAGATGTCTGGGTAGAGTGGAAGAAGGTTCTGGTACAAGCACACGGACCATTGCCTGTGATACTGCAGCATCTCGGACCAGGATGTGGCGCACAGGGAGCATTTACATCCATACCATTTGCATTACATTCATTGTATCCTCGCGGTGTAAAATTCGTGCGCTTGTACTTGGAAAATGCAACGTGAACCCGGCGTTTCGAACCTTCATTCTGTTCACGGATGAAGCCAATTTTCCTCGTGAAGAGATCTTTTATCAACACAATGTTAATGTGTGGAGCCACGACAACCCAAGAAGTACCCACCCCAGGGGTGATTGTGGATTCATGAAACAATACCTGCAATTTTAGCAGGAAAATTATGTGAGGGAACGGATATGCATTCATTCATTACGGCGCAGATTCAACTTTTGCATGCAATTTTTAATATGCTTTTTTCGCATAAGAAGTTGGTTTAATTTATTTTGTCTTAGTTCATGGGTCTTCAATAACATTCTATTACACACATGAAAAGAAACCATCAAAATTGATAACAAAACAACATTAAAAATATAATACAATTTTGTGTGAATAGAATTAATGAATATATATATATATATACATTATTATGGGACCATTCTTAAGTGAGGCAGTTATTCTTAGTTATGGTATGACAATTTCTGAGAAAATCATTTGGATTGACTCAGAATAACCCAAATAAATTTTCCGTAGTATGGATTATAATCTGTGTAGTCCGTAGCAGAAGCCGAAATTGCGTAGAACCTACAGAGAATCCGCAGTAGTTTGAGTCTTTGGCACTCTTAAGTTTTAAAAAATAGATTTATCAGAAAATACCGAAATTCCGGTATTAAGGATGAAGAAAATACCGGATTTCAGGTATAATACTGGAACACAATCACCCTTTCCACCCACATGCTGCCCAACACCGGTTCTCCATAAATGTACGTGCATTTATTATTGGTGATTACTTAATCGGGTCCTACCTCGAATGGATGGAAAGAAATGTCGCATTTTTCTGGAGGAGGTACTGCCGGAATTACTCGACATTGTTTCTGTGTCAGTTCGACGTGCAATGTGATTCCAGCTCATTTCCCTCGTGTCGTACGTGGTTACTTCAAAAGAACATTTGCGCCTTGCTGTATTGGACGTGGTGGACCCATTCCATGGCTAACACGATCGCCCAATTTAACTAGCCTGGATTTATTCTTGTGGGGGACCTTGAAAGTCATGCCCTACGAGACCACCGTTGACTCCGACTCCAATCTTGGAGCAACAATCTCCGTGGCAGCTGCAAACGTCCACGGAATGCCGGGTACTTTAGAATGGGTCCGGCAATAAATGCGTCGCCGTTGTGAAGCATGCATATCTGCAAGTGGTAATAACTTTGAGCATTTGTTGTGAAACTTAACATTAGAGATGTAACGAATAGTGATTTGCCGGATAACCGAATATTCAGCCAAATTACAGGCCGAATACCAAAATTTTTAAAAACATTTAACTTTTGATTGTAAATGAAATATTTTTCAAATTTTATGCTCGCTAGAGAAGAATATCTTTCAACTGACCAGGACAAAATTAGTTTTTAAAAAAGGAAAAAGCTATTTTAATCGTTCTTGTTCTAAATCCAACAGAACCGTTCCAGTTATAAGCTGAAAAAATGAAAATAATAGTGTTACTAGAACGTCGGATGCAACAAATTTAAAAACAAAAATAAAATTTAGATGGCAAAACTGACTATTTTTAAAAAAATTCTCAAAATTCAGTCAATTACGTTTGAAGCTCAAAACAAACTTAATTAGAACGAAAATTGTTTGTTCTATCCGATTGTGCTTTGATTGTTTTTCAGCGATCATTAGAAAAGATACTACAGCCGTAAACGTGCCAAAAATGACACAAAACATTAAATAAAAAATTTTCTAGATTAAATTTTAAAATTCCGACTTCGAGGCACATTGAGTCACCATTACGACTACCTGTGTGCCAAATTTCATGGCTGTGAGTGCGATAGATTAGTCTAGACATCGCGCGCACGCATTGCCTTTTATAAGTATAGATATATTCTTAAATTTATTCTGCCCAATATATGTTTAACATTCGACTAGACCCAATATTCAGCAAAAGGGACGAATAGGCCTAATTCTGAATATTCGTTACATTCCTATTTGTTATTATATGTGCATGAAACAAAAAGCAACAGTTCTCTAAAAATGCTGAAAAATTATTGGTCTCGCATCATAATTTCAGACTTTGCTATGTTCATCTATTTGTAACTTTATTAAATACACTTATGTATTATGCAACTTAAAATTGGGGAAAAAAAATCTTAGAAGCTCTTTTGACAATAAATATGCTGAAAAGTAATTCTGCAAAATTCTTTTTTAAATGTGTATTTAAAAGCACATTTTACAAAAACTATTATCCTGATTGTATACTAAGCACATATTCCTGAATATCTGCTTAGTATTCGGCCAGCCGAATATTCGGTAAAAGTGCCGAATACCGATTAGTTACCGAATATTCGTTAAATCTCTACTTAACATGTACACATACTGTCCTAGTGTAAAGTATCGCTAAATAAAGAGTTTTCCAACCATTACTGGTTTGTCATTTCTGCATCTTCATTTATCCTCCAGCTGATAAGGGATTAATTGATCTCTGATTGGGGTTTCCGGTCATAATTAGGCCTAATTCTGAATATTCGTTACATCTCTAGTTGGTATTATGTGTGTATGAAACAAAAAGCAACATTGATGCAAGGTGTGATTCTGTTTCACCCTGTATTTACACAGGGTGTCCTCTATAAACGTAGTCCAGTAGCTAACTTCTAAACCGTCAGAGATAGGCATTTACTAGCAATAGACACGCCTTGGTAGAACCTCATTGGCTATGACACTGCCAATGCTGATAGGCATATACTTCTAAATGGTGAAATGCTTTAAATCACACATAAGGAATTATATTTTAGCTTTTCGAAGAAATTATAAAGTCTAAATTTTTATGCATTTCCCCTGTCTTTTATTAGTCATACTAGCTGTATGGCTCGGCGTTGCACGGGCTATCTCGAATAATAGGATATTCCCGGGCGGAGAGAAGTGAGGTCATGTGAGGCCTCGGGATCCATATATTTTCATATGGCCCGCCACTATTTTTTCAACAAAGATGTCACTTACTTTCCCCAACAAACGTTACGAAGTTAAACACCTTAATACAAAAAGGAAAAAAAATGATTTTTTTTTCAGATATTAATAAATCCAAACACATAAGTTCTCTAAAAAAGAATTACCAGCTTCCGTTAAATAAATAAATGGAAGAACACTGTATACGAACCATTAGATTTTAAAAGGGGACTTCTGCAGACTCGAATGAAATTACTTTTTTTTACTTTTTCGATTTCATGAATGTAGTTGCATTGTTTGGTGCAAAACCTGAAATTCTGCCAGTCACACTTAAGTTGTAGTAAATCATCAAAGTTTCAGTATGATGTTAGAAGGGGACTTCTGGGGGGAAGAGGATCTTCAATTGACCCTCAAAAGGCCTAAAAATAATTTACACCCTATTTTTTTACTAATTTTTATTTTTAAATATGAATTTTACTTAAAAGCAAACAAATTTTGCGTCTTGTTTTATTAAAATTTAAATTTATCTGCAATTGAGTTTAATTGATATTTCTTGTTTCATATTTGTTTATCCCTGAATTTCTTTTTAAGTCTGAATTTTACTTAAAGACCAGTAGCTTTCCAAATTTAGATTTGTTTTCAAATAATCACTTTTACTTTTATTTGAGTTTCATTGATATCCCAGACTTCGTGATCATTTTCCCTGAATATTTTTCTTTAAATCTAAGTTTAACTTAAAAACGAATAACTTTAAAATTTATTTGGATTCTTTTAAGTTTACTTTCAAATAAATTAATTTTGAATTTTATTTGAGTTTCCTTGATATTTCTAGCTTCTAATTATTTTTTCTTTGATTTTTTTCTGTTGTAAACGAATAACTCTAAAATTCAATTTTATTTTGAGGCTTTAAATTTAAATATACTCACAAATAAATAAATTTTGAATTTTAGTTAAGTTTCATTGATATTTTTGGCTTTATAATGATTTATTCCCTAAAATTCTGCAACTTTTATGTTGTTTGATTTTAAAAAGGGACTTCTGCAAAATTGAAACTTTTGCAAAAATTAAAAATTGTACTATTTTTTTTTTGGTTTTCGTCCATGGGTTCATTTTCTACTGTGAATTTCGATGTTGTTTACAGCCCCTCCTCCTAAAAATTTTTTAAAATGTCAGAAGTTTTCTTTTAAAATAAATCGATTCATGCGATTTCTGCTCAATAGATGGCGGCACATGACTGATATAACAGTCATCAGTAATGAAAAACGTAAAAAGCCAGAAAATGATTTTTTCGTTGTTTATAAATTAAAACACGGAAGTTTGCTAAAAAAGAAAAAAAAACACCTTTCATACAAATTAAAACCAGATTTCGTTAAATAAATAAACAAAAAATAGAACTTCGGAGTCAAAGTTATCAATAAACAAAAAAAAAAGGAAAAAAATTCGGTTGTTAAAGTTGCTACTAGATGGCAGCATGGTTTATTTTGACGTTTTTAATTAATATTTTTTAACTAATTGCAATTTCGGAATTTAAATAATCGAAATGGATTCCTTGGATTATTTTCCATCTTTTGGTACTTACGGCTAGTTTCAGGATCTAGTGGTTCGTGAGAAGATAGCCGGGCATAGATAGATACATATATAAATACATACGTTTATTTACGTTCGAATTTTATATATATATATATATATTTATTTAATATTATTGACATTAACATTTTAAACAAAAAAGTTCCACTCTTCAGCGAATAAAATGGATCGAGTTACGGAGCTTTGAATATCTCTATTTTAGACCATTTCAATGGTTGCAGCGCTTGCTCGATGAGCAAATTGGTTTAATATGAACTTCAAAACTCCATAACTCGATTAGGTTTGGCCATAGAAGACTGGAATTTTTTTTTGTTTAAAATGTTTGTGTGTCAAGAATATTTTACTAAATATGAGTGACAGAACCGAGAAACTGCATAAAAATTTAGACTTAGTTTTTTTCAACAAAAAAACTAAGTCTAAATTTTTTAAAAACGTAATTCATTATGCCATGTAAAGCATTTTTCCAAACCGAAGTATCTGACTATCTCTAACGGCTAGAAATTAGATATTGATCCACGTTGAGAGTGGACACACTGTACATATATTACAAATAAAAATATTAGATATTCTTTAAAAGAAGGGAAAATGTTTTTAGTTTTATATATTTGTTTCATTCAAAACACTTTTTTATTCGTGATTCTAAATTTATATGATAACAATTCATTTTTTTAAAGCGACGTTTGTAATTCTCGGTTTCTCTGTTTTCTCAGCATGAAATCGGATAAAACAACGAGTATATTTGAAAGCCTTTTTTACCCTTTTGTACTTATAGAGTTTGTAGGATTTAGTTTCAATTCAAGGCCATTTCAGATAAAAGAACAAACAGTTTATTAAACAGAAACAGGTTAAAAACGGCATCGTATTTAACCAGCGGGAGTGGTCTCCCCTAAACTTTCTCGTATAATTCCCAAAAAGGTGTCATTTTCCCTCTAACTAGGGTTGCCATACTTCCCATATACTATTTGTCCTGTTTGCTTCTTAAACTCTGAGTCATTATAATTTTTAAATGACCTGCGCCCATTTTTATGATTATGTGTAAAAGGAAAATGATAGCAATTAAAAAAATTGCGCGCGCTGAGGTACCACAACTGTATTTAAAGTTTTTGAGAACGAAATCTTACTACATTTGTCACGCAAGATTTCACCATACCTTCCATGTGGAGAATGTCAGAACGAAATTTCGGGTTCAGGGGGTTTCCATAATTTCCGAGGAGCGTCTAAAGCTACAATTTCCTTCGTAGACCGCCAAGGTCAAAAGGCAACTATACTAACTTGAGTAAAATAAGCGAAACGCTCGCCAACACACAGTAGTAATGTGCATTTTGAACCAAATATGCAATTTGAACACCTTTTTTACAACGGATTGAAACGAAATTTGAGCACAGATCTATAATTAATATTAGCAAACTTCATACCAATTTTTATTTATCTAAACCAAAGGGTTTAGGAGATATAATTTTTACAAGTATGCGATTATACAGACCGACATACAGTCAACCCTTGGACGGATTTGGCCCAAAATTTTATACGGACCTACATTTCTGACGATAAAACTGTGCCAAATTTTATCCATTTAGCTATTTAATTTTTGAGTTATAGTGTTCACATGACCGCGGACATATAGACTTCCCGTGGACGGATTTTGTCCAAAATTTTATAGAAACCTACAAATTATGTTTAAATACCACATACCAAATTTCATCCCCGTAGCTTTAATAGTTTTCGAGTAATCGTGTTCACAGACACACATAATTCTAAAATTGTGTTTTTCGGACTCGGAGAGGTCTAAAACGTGGAGATTCGTCAAAATCTCCAGTTCGAATTTTTTGACGATTACAATACTTTCTCTTTGTATACTTCGTATACGAGAAAGTAAAAACAGCAGATATTCTGTTAAATTGAACAAGAGAAAAAGGCGTGACTCCCACCATTGAGATTCAACTGCAAATTCTATATTTCAGAAATAGAGATAGATTGTTCATGGCGCCATCTAGTGAAGATTCAACAGAGTTTTTAATTTTATGTGTATAGGCGAGAAGAATTATTTCAAAGCTAAACGCAATAACTGAGGTCGTACTTTAAATCCCTTTAGTTCTTTCTATCAAAGATCCATTAATGCGAATAGCAGTTGTAAATCAAGCGCACACCATTTTGGAAACCCATAAATCTATTTTATAGTTCAGCTAATCCGGACTAGATGGGACTGGACCCTATCCGGATCACCGAAAGTTCGAATTAAACGGAATTTGCCTTAAAATATATGTAATATGGAAGTTTTAGATGGGTAAAACAATATAAATAAAAGTTTTTTTTCAGAAATACATACAACTGATTCAAAAACATACAGAAAACAAGTTGCGCGCGTTATTATTTTCGTACTGACCTCTCACTAAAATTAGTATATCCTGCTGTTCTAAAAACAAAATCCCGTTCGGATATTAACCGGATGTCCGGACAAGGAGAGCTAGATTCCACTGTACCACTGACCATCAGAACAAGCTCGCTCTATCTTAAACTGCTCTACACTCTCTCTTCTCTTCCATTAGCCGGATGTCCGGACAAGGAGGCCTGGATTTCACTGTACCACTGACCATCAAAACAAGCTCGCTCTATCTTAAACTGCTCTACACTCTCTCTTCTCTTCCATTAGCCGGATGTCCGGACAAGGAGGCCTGGATTTCACTGTACCACTGACCATCAAAACAAGCTCGCTCTATCTTAAACTGCTCTACTCTCTCTTCTCTCCCACCTGCATGAAGTGGAATGCATACTATAATCTTACTCATCTGGAATCTAAGTAATTTTTTAACGATATGACATTAAAATAGCCTCTTTATTATATACATAAAACCTGTATCTTCATCTATTAAATGAATTAATTTTAGGTTCATTTAATTAATTGCATAAGTGTCCATTTAATGAAAGAGTATCTATTTGAATTTGCGTATATTCGTTAACTAATTACTTAAAAAGAAAATGAGAAATCTAATCGAAATAATTAAATTTTTCCGATGAAAATTAAAATTTTATTAATTTATTCCTCGTTTAACAAAGCAACAGAGAAGCTCCTTCCAAATCCGTGAAATTTACTTTCTTGGGGAAAGGAAGAACGATTATTACTCGTACTTCTGTAATTGAAGTGGGAGGCGCTCCAGCGTTTATAAAAAATATTGAAATTATATGAGTTGTAACATATTTAAAATCAAAATTTAGTAATGCCAGAACGCGTGTTGCTTAAAGAGTGTTTATTACGGAACTTCATAAAATGTGCGATACTGAATCAAAATGATTAACACAGGGTTCCCACTCTTATTGAAGAAAAAAATTCAAGGACTTTTCAA
>BGPR01024743.1:5117-22932 GCA_013235015.1 Araneus ventricosus | reverse complement strand
TACAAATGCTAGTGCCCTGAACTTGTGCCAGAATCTTTAATACGGCTCTATGCCATTCATACTTATTTGAAAGCATGCATTCTCTTGCTTGCTGGTGTATCTTGTGCGAAGTTACTTTGTTAATTTTTTGTTTAATGATGATGCTAATTTTAAAATGCATAATTAAATTGCTTTTTACCATACCTTAAAATTCATTAATTCATTAATTACCAGTCTTCCAAACTGGACTTAACTCGAGTATCAAATCCGCTAGCCCATAAAGCCCAGTCCTTAGAGGCAGTAAAAGATGCGTGATAGGGCAATTCGATCCAACATAATCTCCCCAGGAAAGATCCATTCTAACAAGCCGCATTTACGCGTCTGGGACTATTGATTTCGCCAAGTCTCAAGGTGGGACTATCAAGCCGCGACAGCAATCTCTTAAGCGGAGAATGTGATTCACCTGCCTGGACAGACAGATGGGACGATGTCATCACGATTTGTGCATACGGAATGAGATAACTATAGCATGCTGCGATTTGTTCGCGAACCCATTACCCACCCTATGACTTCATTTATGTGCAGATTCAATATTCTTAGTCAGCAGTATCATGGTAACCGGGCCTCGTTAATGAAGGCAACCTGATTTCCCCGTCGGAATTCACCTCTATCACGTTTTCTGCTGCTCCAGGTTTCGCGATTAGAACAAAGGAGGGCTTGTCTACCGACCTTCCTAGAAATTTATAATCACGAAAGCATGACGCGAACGAGGTTTCTTTCTTGTTTTTGTAGCAATATCGACTCGTGTTTTAGAAGGGTTGCAGATAATGTGGTGTTTCTGAATTATGGGTATCAGGTTCTATGATAGTTATAATATAGTTTTCTCTCTCTGGGGTAATTATAGAAATTGAATTTGGTAGGCAGCGATGAGTTTGGTTAATTATTTAAATGAACTCTCCAAGTTAACAATAGCGATGTTGTGTTCAATTGAATAGAATCTTTTAATTGTAATCATTTGCTTTTGTCGGAGAAGTACTGAATATAGTGCATTGAAATTCCAATCGTATATTCTGATGTCGTTCTGTCTGTAGTCTTTTGTTGTAGTTCCAAATTACATTTAACAGCGGAGCAGTAATGATATTGTATTCTAAAGAGGTATTTATTATTAAATGAGCTACGGTTCGAGAATGTATTAGAGACAATGTAATAGTTTAAAAATTAACCATTAATTTTTTTCTTGTGCATCTTCAGTAGATCCTAAGATAAGATAATACAGATGACAAAATCTCTACATTCACAAAGAAAGCATTATATGAGTATGGGTTATTTCTTTCAAATCTAAACTGGTTCATATTGAGAGTAATAGAAATAATGAGATAATTTTGAATTCCATGCGTTCAAGCTTTATTATAGCTGGAATTCTCATATTAATATTCATGGAAATTGAATTTCGTAGATAATTTCAGATAATTAAATAATTAAACAAATACCCCATGTTTCAATACTCTTTTTGAGTATACAATGTAAATAGGCTATTGAATTTCATTTAACTCTTTAATCCCAAGTCGACATTTTTCTTCCAGCCCCCTTAAAACCGGGCCTTTTTGAGATGAAGCGACTTGAATTGGTCTCTTCCAACCTGGGTGGTCATTTACACCCCCCACACCCTGCTATAACCTTTCCTTAAGGCGCACGGAAATGGGCTGTGGTTCGAAAGGATAATTGAACCCCCTACCGCTCTTATCTCCGAAGGGATCTCAGAAATTCACTTCACCTCAAAAGAAGTCAACCGCCTCAGACTGGACTTCATCGCTGTTATGGAAAATTTTTTAGACAGCCCGGTACCGCCTCGCTCGGTATGAGAGTGTCTAATTAGGCAGTTTCCTCAAAAGAGAACAAAATATGATTGCTGAGCTCCGAAGTAAAGAAATAATGGAAAGTTCAATGTGCCTCTACCTCTTCAAAGTGTCCTGAAAGGAAATATTAATTGATGCCGTTCTGGTTAATTAAATTAGAAATTGTATACGTAAATCTGATTCAGTATAGATAATTAATAAACTTTCCTTTCATTTATAAATTCCTAATTAACATTTGCTTCTTTCAAAATTTAATCTTGTGATTGATCATTGATTTAAGCGTTATTCCTTGTTGTTGTTTCTTATTCCACTTGTTCTAGTCCTAAGCTAGACCAAGTCCAAGAGTCCGCTCTCCCACAGAAGATTACTATAGGCGAACGATTCATGGTAAAGGAGGAGAGTGCAGCGTCTGTTGGCAATAGACCTTGGACGTCCGAGGGAAGAAGTCTGACTTTGTCCATTGCCTTTATGCTTTAGCTGGGTATAGTGGAATGGCCTTCACGCCTTGGGTGACCCTGCGAGGAGAAAAACTCCAGACGTACATCGCCCATTCCACCCAGGGCCACGATGAGGCAGCATAATAGGACTTGGGGGGTGTTATTCCTTGATTACCCGTTATATCATTAAGAAAACAAATTATTGGATTTAATGGCGCGATATCACTCGTAGTGATATTTTTATGAAAAAATTATCCGGCAATATGAGAAATGAATTATTCTTAAATTCAAAATATATTTAATTATTAATATATTAAATCATTTTACCGTTTCTTGAAATCCATATTTCTGAGGCTTTTAAATCAAATAATATGGAGGACATGATTTCAAGTGGTATTAGCATTCCACTGAACATTGAAGATCAACAATCAGTGAAGCACATCTTGCGATCGTCAGAAAATCACTGAAGACAGTGACAGTTATTCCGCTTTTATCAGTGAATCGTCTGTCATTGAGGTTATGTCACACACAGTTTATGTGTGCGAGTTTGATTGTTTGATGCTCAAATAGTTTTCCAAAATCCATACTAAGAACAATGAAATGTATGCTACATTTCTGCAAATCAGAAAACAATGAATGTCTTCTTTCGATAGACAGAATTCTTCGTTACTGGAATCATAAAATATTTAAAGTGGTCATTTCCCATAAAAATGAAAAGAAAAAAAAAACGGGTGCGGAATGAATGATAGAAAAAAAATAGATAACCGGAATTGCTTAAGGTATCCGACTATTTTTCAAAAGCGATTTTCGAAGAAAAATTCATAAATATTTTTATGATCTAAAAATAAATCCACAACTTTTGATACTCCAAAACAGCCTTTGTTTTTATTCTTACTCCTTGAATGTTTTATTCCTTGATTTTTATTTGAACTAATATTTTATTATATTTCTTAAATGCGTTTCCTGAAAAATTAAAATTTCACAAATATTGGTCCATGAGAAACGTGATATTTCCGAAAAAATTCAATAAAATTCATTGAAATTTGATACACATGTGTCAAATACCTCTGATGGTGTAATAGAGCTCAAATTTTATCATAGATTTATTTAGTCATGTTTTACATTCACTTTCAGTTCGAAACATATGATAATTTTGGCGGAAAAATCATTAACTCCAAATTTGGATGTTCATAAAATATTTATTTATTAAAATAAATTTTATCTTGCGGCCTATTACATTCTAAATAGTTTAAGAAATTCGCATGCAAAATTAAAATTAAATATGTGTCAATTTTTTCAATTAAGCTGTTTATCTTAACATTGAACTTTTTGTTAATATTCTCGGAAAAAAATTATTATTTTCAAAGCCTACTGATGATATACGAATTTTTATTTCTAATTGTGACTATTTAAGCCTATTTTTGTTATATAGCTCTGTAAGTCTTTTTTGTGCATGCCATTTTAAAATTTTTCTCCAAACTTAGTCGGGTACCTTAAGTGTGATGTTATGAATGCAAATGTCCGTTAAAACGTTGAGAATAATTTTTGGAAGATAAATAATGAATGAATATTCTTTTGAATTACGTGCCCTTCAATAATTTCAGTTCTTTATATCCGTACATTCCCAACCCTTTTGACTTTAAAATAATCTAATAAACATGTTTTTAAAGTGTCAATGTTGAATTTAATCCTCTGACACCGAGGGGGCGGTCTAAAAATTTCCTCTTAACAAAGACAAAGGTCGGTCTGAGGCGGTTGCCTTCTTCTAAGGGGAGGTGAGGTTCTGAGATCGCTTAGGTGATAAGCGCCGTAGGGGGTCCAAATATCCATGGCAGCCACATCCTATTTACGTTGGCCTTAAGGGAAGGTTATAGCAGGGAGTGGGGTTGTGGAAAAATGACCCCCAGGTTGGGAGAGTCAAATTCACGTCGTTTCCTCACTAAAACTCTCGTTCTTAACCCTCTCATACCGAGCGAGGCGGTCCCGGGACGTCTGAAAATTTCCCCTTAACAGCTACGAAGGCCGGTCTGAGGCGATTGGCTTCTTTTGAGGGTAAGCGAGGTTTTGAGAGAACTTCGGAGATAAGCGCGGCAGGGAGTCCATTTATCATTGCCAACCACAGGCCATTTCCGTATGCTTTAAGGAAAGGTTACAGCAGGGGGTGAAATAGTGGGGTAACCGACCACCAAGGTTAGGAGAGTCCAATTCATGTCCTATCCACCGAAAAAGGCCCAGTTTTAGAGGAGCTAGGATAAAAAAGTCGCCTCGGGAATAAAGAGTTAATCAAACATAACATAACATATATCTTTGCTCAAATACTGTAAATCAAACAATGTGTGAACAGAAAGTAACGGTAAACCCTGTTACACCTCTCCTGCCGGAGTATTAGCAGCATTCTCCGGCCAGTCCCGTACTACCACTCGAGAGGGTAACACAGCCCCACCATTATTGCTACCCCCAGGAGAAGTGCGGCCCTGCTTACTTATCCGGCGGCTTCTCATCCATGTACTGGTGGTGCCCCCGGGAGAGATACAATAAGTAAGCTAATAACACTGGGCAAACTTTTCGCATGGGCTCAATATTTTCAAAACGACTTCGTCTGGGCTGTTTCAGAACGTGCCTTTCTCGAGGGGGTAAGGAAATTTCACCACGGGGTTCGAGAAGAGGGGTGGTCACGAGTAATTGTGAGAAACCGTGAGTGATAAAAGGGAGCGTTTTCTGTTGATGGCTGAACATTTACGCCTCTCTTTAAAAGTACACAGGTTGGGGAAACTGATGAACAGTGAGGGAGAATGACAATGAGCCTCAACGCCTGTGTTACATGAAAATACCCCCGGAATTCGGGGCATTCGTCAAGGGCCCCCCCCCCCCAGAGTGAATGCCCAATTATCCTGTTGTGTCCCCAAATGAACTGACCACATGTGCGGTGAAAATTCCTTCCCTCCCTAGGATTCTGAGATTTGTCACATGCCCCTCACAAGGGACTGTAGACGCATGTGACAGCGTATGTCACATCCCACGCGAAAAGATTAAATATTACAAATCAAACAAAACCTGTGCAATAAATTAGACTCCAGGTTCTACAGGAATTGATGCTTCTCAATGAAGCATTCTTCTAAAAAATAAGTATTTCATTAAATGCAAACGTTTTATCAGTTCCGAAAGAAATTTTGATACTGAACTTAAAGGCAAAAACAATCAAATGTTATGAAGCTAAAATTGCAAAGATTTTAATTACAAAAGAATTTTAAGCTATCCTTTTGTAATAAGGCAATTATCTAATTTGAAACACATTTTTTTATTCCATAGTCAGAAAATTAATCAACATTAAAGTGCAGAACATAGTCAATATTTAGTTGCAATACAGATATATTTTAAACTACTGTATACCTCCGTATTTTATTAGTTATCGATGTCTTGCTCTTTTTTTGCGTTATTCGACGACAATTATCTTTGACTTGCCAAATATTATCTAATATAAATTAAGAAATTAAATTAATCTTCGTATCTTTTGCCATAGTTTCACGCTTAATCTGAGGTTTTAAACGTTTTATTATTATCACCCATTCGTTATATATATATGGAGTGTTGAGTAAAATTTTATTAATCTGTTTTAATTAAAAGCTGCGATATCGCAACTTTTCTTCAGACGAGTGAAAAAAAATTTTAACAACGGGAATTGATAAGCTGTCCATTAAATGGAGACAGGTCGACGATAAAAGTGATCAATGTGTTGTTGATATTTTTTTCAGGAAAAAATTATATCAACTTTATTTTTAGTTGAAAATCTGCCATAATATATGACACATTCTAATAACTCATTCCTATCAACATAACGCTAATTTTGTTTGGTTCGAAGAAAAATGTATCGATGTTTCACTTCTTTTCTTTCTTTTTTTATTCATACACCTATTATGTCACTCATACATCAGAGAACAGACACAGTAGTTCATTGTGTTTTTTAGTAAAAAATTTTATATATTTAAAAGTGATTGAGTTGAATATTTTTGAGAGATGTATGCATGAATTAAATTAAATTAATGTATTAATTAATTTAAATGAAATTAAAACTTCTCAATTTACATGGAGTCATATTAACTCATGAGTCCATGAGAGATGAAGATGAATGATGTGGATGCTTATTTACAAAATCAATTTTAACAAAATTCTTAATTAATTATATTCATTTCGATTATGTTGTGAAATTCTATAAAAAATTACACTTTTACCAATAGCTTTTTAAAATAATAATTTTTAATTTGAAATTATTTCCCATCAATGATGAATATTTGCAAATTTTAAAATTCTCTGTCTCAAAGTTATTCCATAAAAAACACTCAACTGGATTATAAAAAATGATTATAAGAAATAACTGAATATTATTCATTCTCTTTATTCATATGCATTTCAAATAATTATAATTTTTACAGAAAAGGAATGAAATTCATGTGGAAGCTGACAGTATAGGAAATGTTTTATTATCAAAAAATATTTCAAAATATCAGCGAATTCCTTTTTAAAAGACATCAGTGCTATTAATTTATATTTTTAGGCACTAAATTATCCATGCATAATTATAAAACCTTTCTCTAAAGAACAGCCTATCAAAAGCATATAGAGAAAGTAAAACAAGTTATAAATACACGAAGCATATTTGAATGCACTTTTTTAAAAAAATAATTTTTATATTACTACGCTAGAGTTGGAATATAGCTTCATACATGAAATGTTGCACACTATAAGAAATATTATGCTTTATGCATGGAAGAATGTATGCTTAATGTGAATAGGCAAATGGAACGATTACATATGGCAGATTTTTAGTATCAACTATATTTTCATAATGAAAGTATACTTTTTTAAGAACCGATATTATATATATTATATAACTAAATATGCATTTTTTACAAAGACATATGCATGTTTTTCTAATAAATTTTAAATAAAAATTTACAGATTTAAATACTGTATTCATCGAATTCACCAAAGGTTTTGGTGACAGTCTTTGTTTAGTTATTTAAAACTTTAAATTACCTTAGTTCACTGAAGTATTTTTCAGATATTTTTATACTAATCTTCAAAAACTTTCATTGTTTTCAAGATAAATTTCAGTGTTGAAAATATCTTATTAGATAGCGAAAATTGCTGTATAATCTGATAAGTTAACATTTAGAAAGTTAATTATAGCAGACAGAACGTTTTAATATGATTCATCTGTTGCATATTTAATTATAAAAACGATTGAGAATATTCTTATCTCGTTTATCTTATCTATATTTAAACTTGTTCGAAATTTGAAACGAATGAATGTTTACTAGGATTTTGAAAAGTCCTAAAAAATTTGAATATTCGAAAAAAAGTCAAAACATTAACTTTAAATCGAACAATGCCAATCCCAATGGAAACAAAACAATAATACAAATGCAAAGTACATACACGTTGTATAGATTTTTTTTATTAATCAATAAATGATGCAACCTCACTTAAAAGAAGCGAACTTCCTACTTCTATTTTGAAATAGGAAAACAACCCGGAATATATTCGAACAGTTTTCGCCTTGAAAAAAACATCCAAATTCCCAAGGCCTTCCAAATGTTTCGGCTGTGTTGCGGCATGGAATTTCTATGGACGCACTTTTTTTCACGATTCACACAGTATAACACATCAAATAGGTTATTCCACAAATAACAATGCTTACTTAAACCCAGTTCTATTGTATTTTATCGTTTAGTTTCTGTGAATAACATCTCTGGACAATAATTCAAGTTCTTTATGTGCGCATGATATCCTCCTCTGGTTGTTTGTAGCTTCTCTCATGAAAGAAGTCTACAGAGACGTTTACTAAATATTTTATCTCGAGCTATTGAGGAGAATTAAATACTTTAAAGTAAAAATAAACACTTACATTGTTCGATAGGCAATTGAAGGGTTTCTTGATTATTAATGTTTATGTTGGAACAAGAAAACAACAGGGAATACTTGTAAAAAAATTTTCGATTTGTATAAAAACTTTTATTCACAAGAGATTCTTTATTTTGTCCACACATTCTGTAAGCTAATTGATAATATAACAAAGTATCTCAAGAACAATATTTCCAAAACCTAAGGCTACATGGCATCATCTGAACAATATTTTTTTATATTTGGAATTGAATTTTAGATGTATTTTATATAAGCTACTACTATATAACCATCCCACACAAAACATTTGAATTTATTAAAAAAATATTTGTATAATTTAATTTTTTTAAAGAAGTTTAACTTTTTAAAAATCCCTTAGGCTTTTTTAAATGTGCTTATATTTTCCAATTTTTTCTTCCAAGTACCTCATAATATGGTACATAAAATTTGGTATGGATTTCTTTCTACTTCTGATATTTAATTTATTATTATTTTATTCTTAAACACACACAAAAAATTTTCAAAAATGCATTTATTTTGGCTTTGACATTTTTTAAAAAAAATTGCTATACATCTTAGAGCTAATTCAATACCAAATTCCATAAAACTTTCATTTCAGAACATTCACAAAAATTTCAAATCCCTCCTTCAATTATTAAAAAAGCCTTAGGGTTTCGAAAAATAGTATATGAACAAAAATACAACATGGAGAAATATCAATTTAAAGTTTTCATTCCTTCAATAACATGATATAAAATCCTTAGAATAGTTTGTAACATTTGCAATATGTTAATTAACTTATTTTAAACTGCTTACCATGAAAAATTGCAAGAATTTGTGGCAATGATATATTCTAATTGTATAATGCACATATAAAAGGAAAACAAAGGAAACATCAATATTTCATTAAATTTAATCTTAACAATTTTTTAAAAATGAAATACATATCTCGGAGTCGATTCCATGCACATTTTTGCTACTAGCATAAATTTACAACAGGCATAAAATATATACATCTTTATTTCCCAATTTCTAACGAATTAATTTTTCCCTTCCTTTATGAGTTAGTTTTAGTTTCTTCTGTACGAAATTGTACAACATTGCACATTTCCTTCCCTTTCTTTGATACACCCTCCTATAATCTTTACACATGACCAGCTTTCCTTTTGTCCTGTTAAGTGCATTTTATTCTCATTTTGAAGATGTTCAAGCTTTTCAGAAACTGCAACTATCTGAAAAGTTGGCATGGCAATATTGTTTACTCTCCTGTCATGAATCAAAAATTCTTCTATAACTTAATAAAAAATACAGATACAACTCTGGAATTTTACAGGCATATATAGAATGATTAAAGCTATATTATGAGCCAGTAAATTTTTTTCGGCTATTTTGAAGATTTTTTGGGACCATGTCGCCTTAGGCTCACTTTATACACTCGTGACTATCAATGCGATTAATCAGTTATTATTAAAAATAACTGTTATTAGTATTAATAAAAATTTCTTATTTTTCATACTTAGCTGAATTTTTTAGCTTTAACTGTAACACTTTGTACACTCGTGACTATCAATGCGATTAATCGGTTATTATTTAAAATAGCTGTTATTAGTGTTAATAAAAATTTCTTATTATTCATACTTACCAGATTTTTTAACTTTAACTGTAACACTTTGCACACTAGTGACTATCAATGCGATTAATCGGTTATTATTAAAAATAGCTGTTATTAGTGTTAATAAAAATTTCTTATTTTTCATACTTAGCAGAATTTTTTAGCTTTAACTGTAACACTTTGTACACTCGTGACTATCAATGCGATTAATCGGTTATTATTAAAAATAACTGCTATTAGTGTTAATAAAAATTTCTTATTATTCATACTTAGCAGAATTTTTTAACTTTAACTGTAACACTTTGTACACTCGTGACTATCAATGTGATTAATCGGTTATTATTAAAAATAACTGTTATTAGTGTTAATAAAAATTTCTTATTATTCATACTTACCAGATTTTTTTACTTTAACTGTAACACTTTGTACACTCGTGACTATCAATGCGATTAATCGGTTATTATTAAAAATAACTATTATTAGTGTTAATAATAATTTCTTATTATTCATACTTACCAGATTTTTTAACTTTAACTGTAACACATCCATAATAAATTATTTCTCTAAGATAATTTAGTTTATTATTTATCTCTATTTTCTTAAAAATATAGGATTACTTAATGATATATTAATTTATTTAGCATACCTTCGTGTATGTGGCTTCTTTGCATCGTCAACTTCTACCATGGCTTTGTTTGGTTCTCTTCAAACTATTGCACATTTATAGGCGCTTGGATATCCTGTACAATTTTATATTTCCATTTTATACATTGGATAAAAAATGTTTTAGCATCATGAGTGTGGCGCAGCATAGCCAAAAGTGAATTTTGAGCCGAAAGAACTCCAACAAATTCAAACTCATATTTGTTCAGCTTAGTGCCCTTTGCTCTCATTACTATTGAATCTATGAACACTCTAATGGCAGCAGTGACGTGAGAACAAGAGTTTCAGAATCAGAGTTGGAGGGTCGTGAATTTGAAATATAATATTCCTCAAAATAGTGGGGGAAATAGATTAACCCTCTCACACCGAGTGAGACGGTCTCGGGCGGTCTAAAAATTTCCCTTTAACAGTGACGAAGGCCGGTCTGAGGCGGTTTGCTTCTTTTGACGGGAGGGGAGGTTCTGATTTCGCTTAGGAGATAAGAGAGTTATGGGGTCCAATAACCTTTACCAACCTCACCCCATTTCCGTGTGCCTTAAGGGAAGTTTATAGCATGGTTGTGGGGTAAATGACCACCCAGGTTGGGAGAGTCCAATTCATGTCGTATCCTTCCAAAAAGGCCCGGTTTTAAAGGGGATAGAAGAAAAAGTCGCCTCGGTATTAAAGAGTTAACGAATGAACACGCTAGTTCCTCGTCATCCACCCACTACACATAAACATAAACAAACGGTAAGCACTTAAACGCCTCGTGTTATTTTAAAACGGAATGTTAATATATTAAATCATTCCAAATAGTACATAGCAAACATTCGAAATAGTACAGGGTGGTCACAAAAAAACTTGCCTATATATGAACCTCCAGAGACCTATCCGCTTAACCAATCAAAATGAAATTTCAGATATTGTTATTTGAAGGCATGCGCTCGAGATTGCGATAATTGAAAACAATAGAGCTCTCACGGTTTAAGGTTACAGTGAAAAATTTTCGAAATTTTCGAATAGAAACACATACTTTTTTCATGGAAACGGTATCCTCACCGTAAAAAACTTAAAATGAAGTTAAAATGGTATTTTTAGAGAGAAAAATGGCAGCGTTACGCAGACGAAGAAAAAAGCGAAAATAATCAATCTATACTTTGAAAAGGCAATATTTGTGTGTGTGCGTGCGTGCGTGCTATGTTCAGACGAATCTATCGGACTTACAGCCTTCAATTTTGGCACACAGGTAGGCTTAATGGTGACTCAATGCGCCTCGAAGCCCGAATTTTGAAATTCAATCTAGAAAATTTTTTATTTAATGTTTTGTGTTGTTTTGCTTCATTTTCGAGACGTTTACGGCTGTAGTATCTTTTTCAATGATAGTTTAAAAACAATCAATGCACCATCGCATAGAACAAACAATTTTCCTTCTAATGAAGTTTGTTTTGATTTTCTAACGTAATTTACTTAATTTTGAGAAATGTTTAAATAATAGTCGTTTTTATGGTAATTTTGATAAGTATTTTTTCAAATTCTCGCATCTGACGTACTAACAAATCTAGAATTTTCGTTTTTTTCAGCTTATAAGTGGAACGTTTCTGTCGGATCCAAAACAAGAACGGTTACAATATCTTATTCCGTTTCTTTTAAATTAATTTTTCCCTGATCAGTTCAAACAGTTTTTTTTGCTTACGAGATTTCGCAGCGAGAGTGTCTCCGGACGATCCCAGAATGCATTGTTGCAATTTCATTGGCTGTTGGTGACCTTCCTCGCAGGAGGTGACGTAATAAGCTTTCTATAATCCGATTGCTTTCGGTGACGTCATTACATTCCTGTCATCGTCAGAAATCAATAATGTGTATCTTTTGTTTTGATTTTGTTTTCAAAACTTTTTCGTGTCATTTTGGCATTTTTTCCCATTTTGTGGAAGTCCTGATTCCACGGGCAACGCCGTGCACGTACTGCTAGTAGTAAATAATAGCTAGAAGCGCTTATTTTTGTCTCTGCCCAGAGCCACTGTTTTTTTACCTAAAAGTACCGTTCCAACTCCATTTTAAGTTTTTTTCTATGAGGATCACAGTTCCATGAAAAAAAGTAGGCGTTTCTGTTTGAAAATTTCGAAATGTTTTCTCTGTAACCGTAAACCGTGAGAGCTCTGTTGTTTTCAATCATCAGAATCTCTAGCTCATACCTTCAAATAAAAATATCTGAAATTTAATTTTGATTGGTTGAGAGGATAGGCCGCTGGAGATTCATATACAGGGCAAGATTTTGTGACCACCCTGTGCATACAGAATACAAATTGAACTTTCATCAACACCAAGCGGCATTGATTGTTGTTAGTTTGGTGCAATTTAGTTTGAAATTAAAAAATCTCTATTAAATGCTCATTTTATAATTTATTTAATATTTCATTATTTGTTTATTTAATATTATATAATATGAATACACCAAATATCATTTACTAGACAGCATTATTTCAATTTTAGATATCGGATATTAATAGCTATATTTTATTTTTTTTTTCTTGCGCGCTTGTTACTGAAACTTCGTCCCTTTCGAATGTACAATGTATATCCCTCTCTAATGAACTGAAAAATTCCACTGTTTTGCAATTTGTACTATTTAGAAACAATTTTTTTGGTTATCAAAGGAATATATTTATTCAATTCCTACTATTAGTTCACACTCTCCCTATATCTATTTATTTATATATCTTGTTCAAATTTTCAATCGTTAATAAAATACTTTTTATTCATCCACTCAAGTTCAAATACATTTTTTAAAACTTGTAGTGGATGACGATGTTAATACAGTTTTTTCAAATATTAATTCATTAATTAAATTTAATTAATTAATTTTAGTTTCATATGAGAGAAAAAAATTTCTAAAATAAAATTTTTCTTTGTTGACCTAAGTAGGAATTGACTTTAAAATTTTTTTTATATTACTTGTTATTACTAATTTATTAAGTCATATTGTTGTTCTGGCAATCCAACAAAATTTCTTCAGAAATCTCACGACATCTGAAAAGAAAATCATTTGAATAAGCTGTATTATCTATGTATTTGATGTTAATGTTTAGCCTATTTCTAAATCTATTTTTACTACTTTTACTATAAGATATAATAAGAAACTTTACAAAAAGGTATTTTTAAATTTTGATGGGAAAGTTAAATCATTAATTTTAAGGCATTCACTGAAAAAGTGCAACAGGTCATTCACTTTAAGGCATTTGCTGAAAAAAATAAAGTCATTCATCGTAAAATTGAAATACCTGAAAAATGATTCCTACGGGCAAAGTAAGAAACTTCAGAAAAGGCAGATTATAAATAATAATAAATGCAAAGCATTTTTGCATTTTATTAATTTATGCAGTTCTTCTTAAAATAGATTGTAATCTTCACAGAAATGAAGAACAAACAGGTAGCAGTAAGTTCAATAATTAGCTCCCTGATAGGAAGAATATGTATTCTTAATTTAATTTTGAATTACTCATGTGTGGTTATTGGATCCCAAGATGTTACTTTTAATCCGATTTTCATTAATCGCATTTCACAAAATTTATTATGTTTTCTTTCAGAAGAAAATGATTAAATGTCGAAAGTTCATTTTTTTCTTCTTTATTTCAGCATGTGATACTATGTAGAATAACTTCTGAGAATATGGGGAAACTGAATTTTGTATTTTTGTGCATAAATCCCATGTGTATTGCTGCATTTATTTCACAGTTAGGAAAATTCAAATTAACCTTCTAATTAAATTGCGTGGTCAGTAATTTCATTTCTATTTGATTAAACTTGTTTAATGCAATTTTTCTGAATTTATAATACGATAAATATAATTGGTAGAGCTTCAAGACGAATTTAAAGAAAATTCTTTTTATGGCTAAAGAATAAATACAAAAACATTTTTGCATTATTGACAGTTAGAAAATTTTATTTTACAATGTACTAAATATTTATTCTAAAGCATAAATTGATATTTTTGGTTGAAAGAATTTAGAAAATGCTTGATAATTAATATAAATGCATTCACGTAAATATCGACAATGATTTTTAAACATGCTTTAAGATATAAAATAATTTCAATATATTGTCATGAGTTTGCCTCTAAAATTACAAAAATTATGAAAGGAATTGAAATAACATTGAAAATATTCACCACCGTAACTACTTATTTTACACCTGATGTGAGTGTTTAATAGAAACAGTACTACTATTCAAATTCATTCGAATACCAACGAATGTCTTTCTTGTACGTAGGCATAGCAAATAATAAATATGTGAATCGAATATCATGACTCAAGTCAGATGACAACACATTTATCTGATGTGCAGACTGAGGAGCAAGTCTCTCGAGGAATGCATACCTCAGCGTCTACCCAGTCTGAAAGACATGCAAGCTTTTAAAGCGAAAGTTCCAAACCTACTATACAGAACAGTGTGTCAATTATTCGAGAGCCAAAAACGCATTTTCCACGAAAAGCAAAGCGATCATCATGAAAATTTCTCTTTTGATTTGCAAGGCTTCTTTTCTTTTAATTTTTTCATTTTCATTATTTTTCTCAAGGAACTTTACAGAAATAGCCAAGCTCTCTTATAAGAGCATTTCACAATCAATTTATAAGGCTTCATTTTTTTATGTGGCATAAAGAAAATGACAACCAGAGACACTAATAATTTTCTCAGCTTCTCACGATTGGGCACATTGTCAGCTGAGAGGGTAATTACCTTCCATTTAGACTAAGGTTATTCACCCGGCCAGTTAAAATTAAGCTGTTGTTAACCTTCAAGTTCTTCATATCCATAATTAGCTCTTTTAGAAAATCACAGTATGGGAGAAATTAGTGGTGTTCTGAGTTTTGAAGATGATGGAAGCAGATGCAGAAATCTCAATGATGGGATCTGTAGAGATGATATCTTCTAAAATGAAATATCTGAGAAAATTAACGATAATTTAATGAGTACATAATTTTGCTGTCTATTAATTTTGTCATCGACTAATATTTTTCAAATAATTTCCATTTTCAAGTATTCATAATCAAACTCTTTTTCCGGTGTCTACGATCATATTGTATATTTTGTTCCATTCAATACATTAACAATTTTTTACACAGGGTATACAATCTAAACGTGGCCCAATAATTAATTTCGGAACCGTTAGAGATAGGTTTATACTTTTAATTGGAAAAATGTTCTAAAAGGCATAAATAATAATACTTTACGATTATTATTGGTTACATAAATTTAATGCTGAAATTATTACCACGTCAAAATCTTTTTCAGTCAGCATTTTGGTTAATGAAGTAATTTAAATTGTCTTAAATCGTCTAAAACAGCGGTATTGAAAGTTTCACAATTCTATCAGTTTCAGTACTAGAAAATGGAATTTCTTTTTTAACGTAAGACTACGTTCCTCCCATTGGATTCTCAGGAAGGAAATTGATTCACACACCAAAACGTCACAAAAAATGGTATAGGAGATCCTCTATATCTCGGTAACTACATTCGTGAAAACATAGCTAATATCTTATTTTAGAGATAAAAGGTGACAACAGAAGTCACACAAATTTCAAAATCGGAATTGTAGTTCAGCAAGCGCTGATTCGCAAAGTTGGGCAAAAATACGCGTGAATCGGTGACGCGATCCTCTATATCTCGGTAACTACATATGTTAAAAACATAACTAATGTCTTATTTTAGAGATAAAGGGTAACAATAGGAGTTACAAACAAACACTTACTTCAACTTAAAAACTTACGAGAAACTTCGAAAATCAAAAGAGTCAAGCGAGTAAAGTGGTCCTACACCTTTAACATCAGCGGCTGTTTGAAAAGACAACCTCCCACCATTTTTTTTCTTGAATATGTTGTTTCGTCAAGAATATTTTGCTGAATACGGCTAACAAAAACTGGAAACAGCATAAAAATTTTAACTCCTTAATTTTTTCAACAGTGATTTTATGTACTGAAAGAAGCATAAAATTTAATTTTTCATGTCATTTAAACATCTTTCCAATTTGAAGTATATGTTTATGTTTGTTTCTAACGGTATAGAATTTAGCTATTGGACACATTTAGAGTGGACACCCTGTATATTTGCAACATTCTTGTAAAACACAATTTCACGTCTATAATGAAATTTCGAATCCAAAATCCCCACAACATTGACGTGTGTTAACATAATTCAATTAATCAATCTAACCGGGATCTTCTGATCTTTTGATTTTTTCCGCATAATCAGCTTAATTAAACCAGACATCACGCAATTAGCAACCTTTAGATCCCAGTTTCCTTTCTAAATTCATTTAGGGTGTTTTCGATAATAAATAGCCTCGGAGAAAATAACTTGCATTCCCAACTGCAGAAATAATGCTTCACATTATAGATCAGGCGAAGTTCATACTACCCCGGCTTCTTTACGTGCATTTCCATAAACTCCGAGCACATCCCACGTAAGCACGTGTGGCCTCTAAATTGACTTATTAATAACGAAGGTCAAACCTCGTCCTTTGCTTGATTAAATATTCACGCTGCTGTCAGGATTGGAGACGTTTTCGTGTCTGGAACTGTTAGATTCAACCCTCTCCTGAGGGAAGAGACAATAAGGGAAGGTTACAGCAGGGGTGGGTGATAGGGGTAAATTACTCCCCTGACTGGAAGAGTCCAATTCATGTAGGATCCTCCCGAAAAGACCAGCTTTAAAGGGGCCAGAAGAAAACAGTCACCTTGGGATTAAATAGTTAAATTGTCATATAAAATAAAAACGATTTCAACTTTTCCACTGAAAACCGAGTTTTCCGAATTCCCCATAACGGTAACATGTGTACCCGGTTTTACCAAAGTAATGGGGTAAAATCAGATTAATTAAACCAGATAAGTTAATTAATCAGCTTAATTTAACCAGGAATCACACAATTAGCAACCTTTTAGATACCAGTTTCCTTTCCACATTCAGTTAGGGTATTTTCGATAATAAATAGCCTCGGAGGAATTAACTTGCACTCCTACCTGCAGAAATAATTCTTCACATTAAATTCACATTACGAAGCAGACGAAGTTCAAACTACCCCGGCTTCTTTACGTGCATTTCCATAAACTCCGAGCACATCCCACGTAAGCACGTGTGGCCTCTAAATTGACTTATTAATAACGAAGGCCAAACCTCGTCCTTTGCTTGATTAAATATTCACGCTGCTGTCAGGATTGGAGACGTTTTCGTGTCTGGAACTGTTAGATCCAACCCTCTCCTGGAAGATGCAAGAGAGGGTTATCGCCAAGTCAATTTCCGTTGCCGCTACAGATTTCCATTCCCTAGAGTTGGAGTTGAATGAAGCCGAGACCACTGTTCTCCTCCATATTAAGCATATGCAAAACAGGAAAGAG
>BGPR01024741.1:0-22934 GCA_013235015.1 Araneus ventricosus | reverse complement strand
CATAGATCACTTGAAATGTTTATGGAGTTCAGCTGATTTTTGTGTCGAACTGTAACCTCCAGGAATGATCTAATCTTAGCTTATAACATTAAAAAAATGATAATTCCTATGACACAAGAAGGTGGTGGTTAAGAATTAAATTTCAAAATGCTTTTTTGGCAACAAAATATATTATTCTTTGCGAATTAGAGCTTAAATGGTCGTTGTAAATTGAATGGTATTATCTTTACGTCTGAGTAGATTCAAACCCGAGTTGGACTCCCATTAATTATCCGAGTAGGATAATTGATGGATGTCTGGAAGAACTAGTCTGTCTGCGTCTGAGTATCGATTCTAACTAATTTCTGTTATAATAGTTGTGGAGTATGTTAATTCAGTTAGAATTTCTACTTAGCAGTAGTTCGAACGTTCGCAAATTAAAATTGTATTACTTTACCACTGTAGGGGACATCGCATACTGTAAACTTGAATGAATTGTGATTAGGAATTACAGTCACCTGACAAAAAATTCGTCACCCTAGTGCGCAAGCACAGATGAATCGTTAAGCCTTTACAGATGCTTTTTTACAAATGCTCAACTGTGCGCGCACTGCCTCTACTTGATCATAAGGTAGTAAACTCAAAGACAGGCCAAGGAGCTAACAAAAATTACGCTATTCTTCCGGCGCTGCACCGATGAATGACGTATTTAGTGTTTCTACGCGTTTTGGGGTTACTTTCTATTAGAATTCGCCAACAACCAGAAGTAGATTTTCTTTGCTTCGTGTGCGCCAACGTTTCGTTTTCAAAGCAAAGAGAGAAAGTTGCTTGGATCGATTTGTTTTTTACTATTACATTGTTTTAAGTACATAATTTGTGCATTATTAATTAAAGGAAGCCTGAAAAATATCAATAGTAGACACTTGACACTATATTTAAAATTGTATACCGCAGAAGATTTTATGCAAAAAAAAAGAACTGATTACACCAACTATGCTGTCATGTTGTTATCTTGAAATAAAGGATGCATAAATTTTTTAATAATTAAAAGGAAACAAAACTAAAATTTATATAATAAAATATTGCATATAATAATAATAAAAAAATTAAAAAACCAAAATTTTTACAATGAATAATGCTCGAATAATAATCGAATTACAACTCAAATTTTAAATTCTATATTCAGTAAAACCTTTTTTACACTCTTCTAATACGGAGTTTTGAGAAGTTAAGGTATGTACATTGAATATTTTATATTATACAGCATAACCGAAAGCTTCATATTCTATTTTAAATATTTTTCTCAGCACTCTTATAATATTTTTCAATGTATGCAAGTATTTTTTGGATAAAGTTGCGCACAAATGAATCCGTTAAATCTAGAGTTTAACATTTAGTTTTTATAGATAAACAGATTGAGCTAAACATATAAAATGGAGAAAATAATATGCTGTGTTATATGCTGGGTAGCATATATATATGTACAAAAGACGATGCAAATACTGAAAAAAAGATAGGATCAATGGATAATTTCCAAAGCAGCGATATTTTAGAAGTTGATATAAAAATGATAAAAAAGAAATTAATTAACAGCAATAAATTCTGCACGTTTTCTGAGTAATAATAATCACGCCAGTACCGAGAGAGATTATTCGCCAAATGTGAACGCCGAAGAGACAGAGAAGAAAAAGGTTTTTCCCCCGAATGCTCCCACGGTCATTTTGGTTCCGCGTAATTTCCGGCAGAAGGCGGGAAAAAATTAGATTTAAGAAATTAAATAACATACGTTTTGAAAATAGATTTTTATTGCAGAGAATATCGGTTTTTGTTATTTAAAGCAAAATTCTGTTGAAATATGTCAATTAATTTTAAAATACATTAGAGTAATTGTAGGACTATTTCATTTGGCGCAAGAATACCATCCATAGCTTCCACTGTATGACATTCTTGAGTTGTCTTAGACTATAGCTTTCAGTGAGACATTTTGTTCAAGCGGAAATTGGAGGAGGGTTCGTAAAGATAGGTAAATGTAAGGATGTGACAGAGTGGCAAAAAGGGGCAATCGTGTTTGGCCGTGCCCATTGCCATCGTGAAATTTCTGGATTTGTTGGTGTTTCGCAGCGGACTGTTCAACGTGTCTACAAGCAGTGGTGTAATACACGTGGCCACGAAACACGACGTCAGAAGTGTGGTCGGAAAGATCTGACAAATCACGTCTTTGCCTTTATTTAAATGACACACGTCGTTGAGTTCACCGAAGGCCAAATGAAGCATTTCATCCTGAATATGTGCAAGGTCAGGTTCAAGCCAGAGGTGGGTCTGTGATGTTTTGGGGCTGTTTTTCTTATTATGACTTGGGCCCACTCACTGCAGTGACCACGAACATGAACCAGCATGTTTATTTTAACATTCTGGATGATCAGGTGTTGTCAACATTTGCATGATGAGTATACTCTTGCTACCCCTATTTTTCAAGATGAAAAGTTGACATGCACTGTTCATCGGGCTGGTAGAATATGTAACTGGTTTGATGAACAATCACACACCCTATTGCATCTCGATTGGCCTGCAAAATCATTTGACCTAAACCCCATAGAAAATCTGTGTGACATGTTGGAACAGCGGGTAAAACGTCAAAATCAACATCCCCGAAATTTGGTGGATTTGCGCTATCAAATCCTCAGCGAGTAGCTTAAACTGGATGCGACGTACCTGCAAAACCTTTTGGAATCGCTTCCTAACCGAATCCAGGCGGTTATCAAGTCCTGAGCGGAGTTACACGGTATTAAATGATGCTTTTCATGATTTCTCTAGGGGGTGACTCATTTTTTGTCGGGTGACTGTATCTCATTGTAATATTCAATCAAAATGTCAATTTAAGCATTCCTTAAATGATATAAATTTGGGCCACGGTGGTTTAGTGGTAAAGCCTCTTCTTCAGAATCGAATAATCACGGCTCCTGCAATGCAGCTGTAGAAACGGGTTTCGATTTACCTACCAATTTCAAAGTTTGTAACTGGAGAAAAGGCTGGTCCGTTGGATAAAGGGCCTGTGAATAGCTGAACTTGTGCCTCTATCGATCGCGTTCAGATTTGTGAAGAAAATTTTTAATTTTAGAATATCCAAAACAAACAAAGAAAAATTATAATTTTATTTGGTCGTGGTTTGAGAAGTATTGTATTGCTAACCATCGGCTACAACAGAACGCGTCGAATTATTGAAACTGAAATGATAACCGAAATATGTATGCTATGGCTCTGAAAAATTAAGTATACTTATTATCATTAATGCGTATTATCATTATGATTATGATTTCATTATGATTATCATTATGATTTCAAACGATGGCTTAATTTGTATGCAACTGAAGGAGAGTTATTGGTTCATACTCGTGAAAAATTTGAAAAATGAAACATTAATTCTGAAGTGACATTATTTCTAAAATCATTATTTATGATATCAAATTGCGTAACAAATTAATAATTTTGTCCCGAGCATGAAATCTCTAGAAATACTGAATCGTTCATTATTGTGAGCCTTCCATTAGTTTGTTAGAGAGATGAAGGACATAGCTATGATTCTAAAAATTCACGAATTCGTTCAAAACTGGGCTGGAAGTTTTTCCATAAAATTTTCAGAAAATATTTTTTATTTGCTATGATGATAACCGAAATATGTATGCTATCGCTCTGAAAAAATAAGAATTATCATTACGACTGCAACCATTGGCTTAATTTTGTATATAACTGAAGGGGAGTTATTGATTCATACTATTGAAAAATATGAGAAATTAAAAATTACCATTACGACTGCTAACATTGTCTTAATTCTGTAACTGAAGGGGAGTTAATGGTTCAGACTCGCGAATAATTTTAAAAAATATGAATCATCATTATAATTGAAAACATTGGAATCATTTTGTATATAACTTAAGGGGTGTTATTGGTGCAGACTCATAAAGGATTTAAGAGGACAAAATTATCATTAAAAGGAATTAGAAGACATGAAATTTGTAACATTTATTGTAAGTTTATCCGATAGATGGCAGCATGAAAGCTTTGATAAAAGGGCTTAACTTTCATAAAAAGGTTTTGATTTTCTTGGTAGATTCAAAATTTTGCTTAAAACTAAATTATATGGTCTCATAGTAAATCTACAGGCAAGTATCAGACATTTACTCAAAGGTACTAGAAAACGAAAATGCTCAATGTTATTTCAGTATAAGCTACTGAAATAATAAAAATTTCTTCTAATGCCTCTTTATTTAATTTAATTATTTATTCATTTATTTTTTGCTTCCACTAACAACATTATAATACTTCAATCACATTTAACTTTGAAGGTAAATTATTGTACTTTTGAGAGATAATTAAAAAAACTCGCATTTTTTCTCATTGGAAGCTCATCGAAAATCAGTGGGAGTGGCCTTCCCCAAACTTTCTCGAATACTTCTCAAAAATTTGTCATTTCCCCTCCCCCTGCGTGGATAAAAAATTCGAACCTACTGTAACCCAGAATGCAATGACTATCAGAAGGTTTTTCATTGTAGATTATAGTGATTGTAAAATATTTAGGTGAAGAATCATATTCAAATAGATGCGCATGTATTAAAACTTAGCAATATTTAATTTCTATCACACTCTAGCAAGCTCCGCTAATGCGAGAGCGTGCGCGAGCGAAAACAAAACAGGAGGTAAAACGAATCTCACACTTCTACTCTTGCCGGCTCAAGGACAAAGTGACGTAATCCTTCCGCTTGCACAGAGATTGCTACCAGTACGCATGCGTATGGAGAATCAGATAAGAAAAATTAATTATGCAATTTTAAAGCCTTTTTTAACGAATTGAAACGACATTTGGGCTCAGAACTATAATTAATATTAGCAACCGTCATACCAATTTTTATTCATCTAAGGCAGGGGTTCCCAACCTTTATTCCCTCGCGTACCCCTTGATTAGTCTTTATATTTTCGCGTACCCCTACCGTTATATCCTTCCCCCCACACACCAACCATCCGTCTGCGCAAATAAGTTTTTTATCAACGATTCTAAGGGCTTAGGTGAGCTTAAGAGTCAAATGACTCAAATCAATAACATTTGTTGGACTTTATTTTTATTTGACATTTTATTGCATTTCTACAATAGTATTAGTTCAACGTCAAAACGGGTGAAATCAGTATTGTAATAATTTCGCATTAACCTGTAAGGATAGCTAACAATTACACTCCGTAATAATCAACTATTCAAGTAGTATAGTTATTAAATACCAATTACAAAATTCTGTAATTTTTTTAATTCCTTATGTTTCTTTTTTTCGGTCATTACCAACCTTGATTTCGTGTACCCCTACTAATCCTTCGCGTACCCCCAAGGGTACGCGTACCACAGGTTGGGAACCTCTGATCTAAGGCAAAGGGTTTAAGAGATACAATTTTTAAAATTATGCGATTATACAGTCCGACAGGCCATCAACCTTTCGACGGATTTGGTCCGAACTTTGATACGGACCTAAATTCATGATGATAAAACTGTGTTCCAAATTTTATCCATCTAGCTATTCAAGTTTTTGAGTTATAGTGTTCAAATTACCGCGGACAGACAGACGGATTTTGTTCAAAATTTGACAGAAATCTCTAAATTATCCGCAAATATCACATACCAAATTTTATCCTCGTAGCTCTAATAGTTTTCAAGTTATCGTGTTCACAGACAGACATAATTCCAAAATTGTGTTTCTCGACTTCGAATTTTTTGACGATTACAATACTTTATCTTTGTATACTTCGTATACGAGAAAGTAAAAATACGTGAACAATCATACTAAATACAGGTTGAAGTACCTGAAAAATATTTTTGCGTTGAAATATCTTAATATTTCATGTGTTTCTTCAAATACCTACGAAGGCGTTAATTGATTCAATATACAGGTTGTCCACTCTAATAGTTGTCCAGTAGCTAATTTCTAATGTGATAGAGCTTGGCAAACACTTCCAGAAAAATGCTTTGAATAACGTAAAGGATTACTTTTGATGTTGTTTGAGTCCATAAAATGTACAGCTGAAAAAATTAGGAAATTTAATTTTTTGTGCAGTCCCTCGATCCTATTAGTCGTATTTCATAAAATAATCTTGACTCACTGGCACATTTTAAGCAAAATAAAGTGCCACTCTTCCGTAACCAAAAGTGACCCAGTTATGAAACTCCATATTTCATTATTTTAGACAATTACAGACCGTTTCAACGATTTTCTCCGGAAAGATACGACAATCTACGTTTCCTCGAGGGTAAAATGGGAAGTGAAGACAGCATGGACCGGAAATGGTTATTCGATTCTTGAATTTCTGTTCAATCTAGTTAACTAGGAGTTAGGATAAGGGGTATACCGGATAATTGTTTTTAAAATTTTTTCTGAAGAATTCTCCTCCAAACTTTTACTTCGATTGAAATACGGCCACCCTAATTGGACCAATGGGAATGAAAAGTCTGGGTTCTAAAGCATTCCGGTTTGAATTATGGGAAGTCTAAGTGAAGTGTACAGTATTAGCTGGAACAGTGTCTAATTTTAACTATTTGTCCCAGACCGAAAAAATATTCCACGTTGTTCCGGCTTTTAATTATAAATAAATAATTCGTAATATAAAAAAATTAAAGATTAACAAGATTTAATTTTAAGAATTTAGTTTCTGAATAATTGTCCTTCTTAATTGCTATAAATAGAATATGATCCCTAATATAGCCAATGTGGATGAATCATTTCAAAGAAAACGCAATGATTTCTCCTCATTCGTTTTCCCTGCTTTGCATTTCTATTAGTGAAATTTATTTTATTTTTTGAATGAAAAATTTTAACATAATAATTTTTATGGGTATGTGTTGGATATTGTCTGTAAATTCTGATATGCTAAAAATCAACATGAATGATGCATCATGCATGTTGCATCATACCAACAACAGTCCATAAGGCAGATTGTTATGCATAAAGTTACCAAATTTGGCAGATAGTTACTTCTTGGGTTGTAGATGCTCACTAAAAAAGGGTTTTGAAAATTTTAATTAGATTTTTAATTAAAAGTTAGTAGAATTTGAATATTTTTCTTCACAAACTCTGAGCATATTATCGGGAAAAACCTATTTTTATACTACTTTAAAATTTAAAAAAATTAACTTTTAGTGATACCAATTTTATTTACGTGCAGATATTCGTCTAATTCTAATAATTTTATAAAACTATTTAAGCATATTTTACCACAAAACTTCTCATTTGCTTTAGTTATTGCGTTTATATACATGCGCGTTACGACTACATAAAGTACGAGATATATCTGTACGTTATTGTTGCTATAATTAAGAGCAAATTTTAAAAAATACTTTAAAGGCAGATGAATCAAGTCTAAAACATTATCATGCAACGATGTTTTTAGATTAGAGGTTTGAATCTGACTTAAAATTTATTTTAATTTTGTCCAAATCGGCAACAATACCCACTAACCACAATCAGTGGCGAAGGTAAGTGGCCCCCGGTTCATAATATCAAAAATGCCAACTGCTACGGTTTCTCCGAAGTTACTACGAATTTTATCGAAAATTTCCTCAAACTACGGAAGTACGGATAAGATTAAAATTTCTACGGGAACGACGTTTTCCACCTTGCGCTGTCGTTTTTATTAATAAATTACAATTTTTATATATGCCTGGATAGAAGTTACTTTTTTTTCTCCCACTATCATATTTAAATTTTTTATTCTTAGGGCATTTAGTTTCTTATATTTTTTATTCTTAGTAGATACATTTTTATTCTTGATGATATTAGGAATCATTTCAAGCAAATTTATCAATATTATTGTTTACTATAACATAAGATATCTTGGAAAAGTTAAATAAATTTCAGAAGATATGTATTCTATCATTTTTTAATATTGAGTATTAATCAGTATTTTAATGTAATACATGCTTTGAAGTGCAAAGGTTTCTTGAATTATAATGCAGTAATTTTTCAGATTTTTTTCCTACATTTCATGTTTTTAAAAAATGTTACATAACTATTTCTAATTCTTCTAATAATAGTGATATATATATTTCTTGTATTGTTTGCTCATATAAAATATTTTTCTTAAAAAACAGAAATTTATGATTACTTAAAATATGATGAAATATATGATCATAAATTCAAAATTTTGACGCAAGTCTGTTTCCGTGTGTGTGCGCTCGTTTGCCACCCTCGTAGACATTCTGATACGGACAGACACCTTTACAATTTTGGCAAGTATGTAATATGTTTTTTCGCCCCTCTCCAGACGCCATCAGTGATTTAGCATGTCTAAACGGCGCTTATTAATATTAAGATATTTTTGTAACGTTGTTCGATAATCAGTATGCAGAACGATATTTCGTGAAGATATCGAAGCAATATTGTAGAGCATCTTGAACTATTCGGGTACAGTATTATTTTTTTGCCCTTTAGTCACATTTCGCTTTAAAATGAGACATGAAAACACTATTACTTTCACTCCATAACGCCGCCTAAGACTAGCGCCGGGCCATCCTGGGCCTCCCTTGCCCCCTGTCGTTAAGCCACTGCCCGAATTAACAACGCGCATGCGCAATATAAAGCGTCCCAGAATGAAATTCAAAAAATCTGGTCATTTTAGCTAAATTCTGCTAACATAGAAGCTTAATAGTTTTCAGGTCCAAATAATTATCTTGACTGTGACAAAAACGGCAATAAAAAGGTAAAACTACACACACCCATAACATGGAAATGAATTTTGACGTTATGAGGAACAATGACTGTTTTCAAATGCCTTTTCTTCATTAATAGACGATAATAAAAAGAGAAAAAAACGACGGGAGGCTGTCTTTTTAAAATGATTCCTCTGATGTTAAAGGCGTAGGATTACTTTATTCGAGTGCCTCTTTTCCAATTTTCAAAATTTTTTTTGGTAACTTCTGTTGTTACCCTTTATCTCTAACATAAGACATTAGTTATGTTTTTAACATATGTAGTTACGGAGATATAGAGGATCTCCAATACAACTTTTTTTGTGGGGTTTTGGCTTGTGAATCAAATTCCTTCCTGAGACCCCAATGGGAGGAACGTAGTAAAGCTGTTTCAAAAAGCCATCCGAGATGCTAATGCATAAGCCTTAGTCCTTTCCGCTTCCACAAACTGCCAACCTCAGCATCCAAAACAAAAACACGAGAGACGGAAACCTTAGCCCATAATATTTGACGTGCGCTCACGTGCGAAGGGAGGATTCTGGAGAGCAAGCCCCCTCTTCCTAATTCGGAACGGATGTTGATGCATCGCTGATCTCGTTCAAATAGATGGACGGTTGTTCGGCACTGTTTTCTTTAACCTCGTCAGCAAAAGGAGTCCCGCTGATTCTGCCGACCTCACACCTTGGCAGACGGTAGTTTGTTTGCATTTGCCTATCATAACAGCGGCGAGAGAAAGAAGAGGAGTTGATGGAAGATCTGCGAGGTTGGATTTGAAGTTTTGGGCAACGGTTTGGTTGCAGGGAATTAAAGTTTTCGAAAAAAAGAAAACCAACACCTATTGTTGCTTATTGATGTCACTAATGCTCGGTATTCTCACATATGCTTATTGTATAATCATATATAAGTATTAAGTAAAAACTGGAAATCACCTTAAAATTGTTTCGATGACGATTTTAGCTCTCATCAGTTTTGTTTATCACCTCTTATTAAGTAATTCATTCTTCTTTTTTGCAAGATGGCTTTGAAGGCTAAAAATTCCTATTGCAGTTTATTGATGGCACCGATGTGCATAATATGATGGCTTTGGCATAAAAAATCATACAACAAGGCATAATCATAGCTAAGTGTTAAGCAAGAATTGGAAATCACTTTGAAATTGTTTCGATGGCAAAGTTTAGCTTTCCTCAGTTTTGTTTACCAATTCTTTTTCAGCGATTCATTCTTCCTTTTTGCCAGATGGCTTTGAAGGCTAAAAATTCCTATTGTTGCTTATAGATAGAACTGATGCTAGGCGACATATGTAAATCTTCATATATCAGGGCATAATCAAACCTAACTATTGAGCACAAAGAAAGGGGTACTCAAAAGTAAGAAGATTTATCAAGGGGGTGCTGGGATAAATAAAGGCCGAGATTAAGAGGTACGTTAGCTCCCAGCGTCCTATTTATAGGACAATTTCATGGCTGAGCTGAATGTATTCTAATGTTTCTTTTTTGCTTTTTCTATGAAGTCAATAGGTATTACCAAACTCTTAGGCAGTTTTCAGCAGGTATATACTACCAGTTAGCCTGATTTTGAAATCAAAGTGTCGTCATTTTGAATTCTTTTTATTTATTTTTGATGTAATAGAAGGAATTAGAAATTGGTCTCCATTTTTTGATATTTTACTGTATTTAAAATATTTTCAATATTTATGCAAAAAAAGTTTTTTAAAATGATTTTTTGCTTATTTTTTATAAAAAATATTTAAAAAATCGAGAAGAAAATTTTATTCTCCGATATTAATTTTACTTCACAATTAATTTGCTTTGGTGTTTTAAATTAATTTAATAGAAATGTATTGAAGTCTGGACTTTAAATTAATTTGGGCGTTAATGGGTTGAAAAAAGTAAGAAAGTTAGTGAAACTTAAATTTTAAAGATGTTAAAACTCTCATATTTCAAAAATTTGTCGAAAAGTGAACAACATTCGATGACACCCGACGGAAAGTGGTGTGATAAAAACTGGTATAGGAAGCTATGTTCCAACTCTCCGAATAGTAAAAGGCCTAGAGACTTTAATAAAAATTTAGTTAAATACTATTTGATGGAAAGATTTTTAAAACAAGTATTTTTCAACATGTCTCATTCTCAGTTCTTTTTACATATATTCTAATATTAAAAATTCTGGCAAATTTTTTCATGTTCCTTGAAGTCATGGCCTTCTGTTGAAGAATCTCCTATATAATATGAGAAAAAATCAAGGCTCATTTGTCCTTATGTTTAGTGTACATTGTTATTTTTTCCGAGAAAATTATGTTCGTTAACTATACAAAATAATGCAATTTATAAATTAAACTTTTCAATATCTTTCCTGTCGTTGAACGTCAAGACAGTTTTATACGCAATTAAAAGAGAAAATAACAATAAAAAGATGGTATAGCCCACAGAGAAGAAGAAACATAGGTCCCACTCCCATAGACACTAATGGCAGCTCATTTAACATTGCATTCTACATAGACAGTACGCCATCAGTGGGATATAGTGAGAACTAACCGGACTACGTCACCGTGACGTCCAACCGTTTCCCTATCGTCATGACAATGATGTAAACCAGTGCTCCCCAACCTTTTTATCGCCGTGGACCGGTCAACGTTTGATAATTTTACCGCGGCCCGCTGAGGGGCGGGGACGTTGATTGTTTATATTTTAGATTGTTTTGATTTAATAATTTTAATTTAATTGCATTTAAACATTAAAAAAACAGTTTTAATAATTGGTTTTTTAATAAACAAATATTTAAACATATTCAAAATAAAATACAGTTACACCAAAAAATGAATATAAAGTGATTTAACATTTTAACTCACTAGAACGCTAAATCAATGAGAACCCTGAGCTTCTTTCTTTGCAACGAGACGGTTCCATCTGGGGGTAAGAAATCGATCACAGGATTTGAAGGAAGACAAGTTGAATGAAAGCTTATAAAAATGGAAATAATTTAATGTTCCTTGGGCGGTCCGGTACCATTTGATCCACGGACCGGTACCGGTCCGCGGCCCGAGGCTTGGGGACCACTGATGTAAACAATTAGTTACTTCAATCCCTAACGTCATATATTTTTTATTGAATTTTTAACGTTTCTTGACGATTATCAAATTTAAGCATAACTGATTTTTTTAGATACATTATTGATTTTACAGCCTAAAGCATATAAATCTGAAATAACGTTTTCCTCACTAATTTGAATTTCTTAACTCATCTCACTAACTCTTTGTAGAGTACCAATAAGGGGCCGTCCATAAATGATGTCACGCTTGGAGGGGGGGTTCATGAAATTGTGACAGTTTGTGACAAGGGGGAGGGAAGGGGTAACAAGAAGTGTGACATCACACATTTTGGTTAAAATAAAAACATTTAAAATCAGCAGATTAAATTTTGAAGTTATTTTGAAATTACCAGAATTTGGGGGTATTTTTTTAATCGGGCTAAAACAATTTTCATGTGATTTTTTTTCACTTATATTCCTTTCTTTTCGAAAACTTCATTCAGGATAGGTTCTGAGAATATGGTAGCAGCAGAAATTCTTCACCATTAGAAGAAAACCTCCCCCTGTCACACCCTTGAAATGTCCAACAAAAGATACGTCGCCCCACCTGGGTGAGTGGAAGAACTGGTAGCGGCACAAACAGGTTCATTTTATTGAGCCCCTTTTTTTAATTCAATCTGTTTAAGAGTATTTTGTTCTCCTAAAGTAAAGATAAGATTTAAAACAAAATATATCAAATTCCAAAATACTACTGTTTTCAATTGCTCTTTTATATTAATATTTTATTACTATTGTATATTAATTAGGTTTTTTTTGTTGTAAACCTTAATCTTATTTCATACAAAATAAGTACACATATCTATATTATATAAAACGCTTCTGCGTGGCGCATAAAGGATCTTTATTTCTTTCTCCCCGTTGGCAACGATTAGTTTGTTTACAAATCTCAACCCTCACGCCGAGATTTTTGAATTAGTTTGAAGTCGGGAACAACGATTTTTTTTTTTTTAGTTTAGATCGTTTGAATTAAATAAGTAATATTGAATGTCCTTTTTAGATAACAGTTTCTGAGAAATTGGTTTATTCATCTCTCGACAGCTCAAATTTTCTGAGTTCCATCTATCCAGGGAAAAATAGTGGAGTGAGGGTGTTTACATGTGCGGAAGCAACATTTCGTTTAAAAAAGTGCATGTTTAAGATTTTGTTGGAAAAAACGATGCATGAAAATTTTGAAAAAGGCTATCTAATCAATTTTAAAAAGCTAAGGTAGATAATTATTATGGTTTTTAATTTTGAATAGTTAATATGAACATGTTTCAAGCCACTATTTTCTTTAAACTGTCCTTTTTTAGCTAAAAGTTTGCAAAATGGGTTACATCATTCTGCGACAACTAGAATTTTCTGAGATTAAGTTTTAAATGACTGATTTCTGATTGATGAAAATAATTTTGACTTTTAATCATCTTTGAATTATAAATATTAATATTCAAATTTCTTTCTGACACACACACACACACACACACACACACACATATATATAACAAATACGAAACAAACATAGCAGAAATGTAAAAGCAACATATACAAAATAAACATTCAAAAAACAAAATGTCAAGAAAACAATCTGCGGTAAGAAAAAGCCTAAAGTGGAATATATATATAAAAGGGGAAGATAAAATAAAGTAGAAAATATAACACAAACGCAACGAATGCGCAAAAATGCTGCAATTCAAGAAGATTTGTGGAGAATATATCAATATCATGAAAGTCAAAAAATATTAAAATAAAATGGAGAGACTGTAGTAAATCGGTAAAAGCGTATAGATGCTCATCAGGGTAAGTAGAATCTATACGAACCGTTAAAATTAGTGAAATCATAATGTTTTCTGCGAACAGTGTTGGCATATAGCTAAAAAACACTGTCCTTTACCCCGAACATTATGATAAACCAAGAATTTGAATGAAATACAAATAAAAGAAATGAAATTACTAACCTAAAACTGAGAGATGCTACCAACGGGAGACGCGACAAAGGGAATGACTGAACGCGTCATGTAGTGACCGGATGTTTACGAAGATATCAAGTTACTTCTGAGGTTGGGGGGAGTTTCGATGAAGATTAGGAAATCGATGGAAAAAAAGGATGAAAGCGAACTACTTTGAGGAAACGATGAAGATTAAAGAAATGACGAAAAAAAGAAAGGAGTGTATTATAAGGTGTATATAAAAATTAAGGGATGATGATAAAAAGGAAAGGAGTGTGTTTAAAAATTAAGGTGTAAATAAAAATTAAGGTGTAAATAAAAATTAAGGTGTAAATAAAAAGGAAAGGAGTGTATTTAAAAATTAAGGTGTAAATAAAATTAATGAAAGATGATAAGAAAGGAAATGAGTGTATTTAAAAATTAAGGTGGAAACGGTAAGTGTTAAATAATCTTTGAATTTGAAATCCGTTAATAAACGACTTAAAGATGCGTTTTCGAGGTAATCACATTAGACCTGTCTGGCTTGAGAGACCCTACCACAGTATTAGAACTGCGCCAGCATAGCTCTAATATGCAATCCTGTACTTACATCTTAAAGCCATTAATTAAAGGTTTGTAGAAGGAGGTAGGAATTTCATTATTATTAAGGTTATTTATAAGGTGTTGAATTTGTTTCTTGATTGAATTTTTATCGCTGCAGGTTTTGTTAATTCTTATGAGTTGATTAATGATAGTGTTTTTGTAGACTTTAGAAGATATATTAGAGTTCCAAAAAATATATCTATTGACATTGAATTTAAACTCGTTTCTTTTGTCATAAATATCAATTTTTAAAGTATTTTGATTATCAATAATTAAGTCCAGAAAAATAACTGGATCTTGATAGCTATTGGTTTGTATTAATTTAAGTTCATTTGGATATAGAGTATTTTTAGTTGTATTGAAATCTTTATGGTTAAAAATAATGAGGTCATCAATGAATCTAAAGACTGAATTCGAATTAATAGCGATATTCCGTTCAAAAAAGTGTAGAAATAAATTGGCAAGAAGAGAAGAATAGTTGGTCCCTTGTGGGATGCCTTTAATTTGCTGAAAGATATTTTCCCCGTTGAAAATAAAGTTATTGTAAATACAGTAATTTGTAAGATCTTTCCACAATGTTATTGGGATGTTAAGTAAGTTTTTTAGGTCGTAGAAATAGTTCATTAAGACTTCTTGTAGTTTATCTAATGGGATGCTTGTGAAGAGGTCTTGAAAATCATAGGTTTCTATTGTATCTATTTTATTATTTTTAAGGAATTCGATAACTTTATTATTGTTTTTAATTATCCAGGTAAAATTTTCGTCTTCAATAAACTTGAGGATAATGTTCAGATATTTGGAAAAGATTATTCCAGGTTTATACATATAGGTGTTCGTACCGCAAGTAATGTATCTAAATTTAATAGGCTGTTTATGGAACTATGGAATAGTTCCATATATGGAATACTACAGTCTCTCCATTTACTACAGTCTCTCCATTTTATTTTAATATTTTTTGACTTTCATGATATATATATATATATATATATATATATATATATATACATATATATATATATATTAGTATATATATATATATATATATATATATATACTATCAGAAGATTTCATTTGTAGAAACTGATGAAAAATTAATTTTAGAAATTCATGCAATTTCAAATAATTTAAATTTACTTTTAGTAATTAAAGTACTTATAATTTCCTAATACTAGCAGAAACACATAACTGTATGACAAGCGAAGTGAGCTGGGATCAAACAGTGATCCCGAAAGAATCATAATGTGATTCTTGGAGGCTGGCGAACGGAGCGAGTAGGGAGTGTAATATATATATAAAGATTTTACAACAACTGTGCTAGGGCACGCAGTGTCTTCATTGCAGCGAGCGAAGCGAGCAGGATTTGCGTAGCAAACCCCGGAGGATTGCAATGCAATCTTCCTGGCGGATGGCGAGCTTTAGCGAGCAGAGGGCAGAGCCCCCTAGTAATCATTATTATTGTTATGCTCACAAATGTCATTAAAACGCATAGTTAAAGTTTAAAAATAAAATTTGAAATATGATCTATAACGTAGTGCTTTGTTTCTCAACTACAAGTATATGCTTATGTTATATATTTAATATAGCGTGACATGTGACAAGGGGGGAGGGGGTATGGTAAAGTGTGACATTTTGTGACAAATGGGGGGAGGGGGGGTCAAAAATATTGAAAAAAAGTGTGACATCACTTATGGACAGTCCCTAATTTAAAATATGTGGATCTATAATTTAAGAAGTATTAAGTTTATTTCAAATAAAATTCTATTTTTTTTTCTTTTTCAAGAAAAACAGAAAATAATTAGCCCGTTTGTAGAGTACCAATAATTTAAAACACATGGATATATAATTTAAGAAGTACAAAGTATTTTTCCAGTAAATAAATTACATTTATTCCTTTTCAAGCAAAACAAAAAGTAATTATCTTCTTTGTATAGTACAAATAATTTAAAACATGTGGATATATCATTTAAGAAGTATAATGCATTTTCCAAATTAATAAACAATAATAATCTCTATGGTATAGCCTATCTTTCATTAACAATTCTGAAATAAATTATTTAAAAAAAGCTGGAGTGATCTCCCCTCAGCCTACTCGTACACTTCTGCATAAAATTGTTACTCCTAACGCGCGCACAAAAAATAATTGTGCCAATTGATTGCAATCAATGACCTTATTCGAGACAATTATTAACTCACAATTTCCATTGAAGATTCGGTCACGAGGGCATTTAGGGGACCTATCAGAAATTGGTGAAATCAAAAAAGGATTTTGATCAATTCTGCTGTGTGATATGAGCAATATTTGCATTCATTTTCGTAAAAATAACACGAGTATTCGGGAGGATATAAACCCATGTTCCTATGTGATTTTAGATGCTCATCGTATGCCTGACTAACCCTTAAAGTCTAGTCACATTTCATTGAAAACCCTGTATATATATAAAATGTTTTCGTTATTGTAGTCGTAAAACAGCCGAGTTGTTAACCAATTTGCTTTATTATAAAAATATTTTGGAGAGTGGCGGACATACCAAGATCTTAGTTGAAGTTTTAAGTAAAAGTGTGTACAGAAAATCCCCGATTCTCTCAGATAAGGGAATAACAATATAACACGTGATCAAAGTGAAGGGAATATTGGTTATTTTTAATAAATTACGTAAGCGTTTTAGGGAAGATGCATGGCGTCAAGGAGTCGCTGATTTCGCGATTTATGCGCGCGTGGACACGATTAAAATATTCTTTTAGTAATAAATATGCCAAGACGAGAGATTTAATATACCTCCATCGCGGGAAATAAAACGAAACTGCAGTGTAAGAAAAGTGATTTAGGAATACATTAAGACTTTAAAATATATAATATTAGAATTTCAAATAAAATTAAGTGAGATTATTATATATATAGATATATATATAAATAGTTCACGCATAAAAATTCGCTTTTAAAAATTGTTTTTATTAAATTTATTTATTATCTGAAATCCAGGATTCCTGGTTATGTAAAACGCTGGTTTATTATCTTTCGTAAATTTTATTTTAGAACAAAATTAGCAATCAGATAAATAATATTACACATATTTAAATCTTTCAAACTATATAAAGTTTAAGGGGAATGTCAGATTTCTTCTTGGAGTAGATCAGAAATCTCTCAAGATCCTTTGAGTACAGGTTTCAAAAATACACTGGTGTCCAAAAGTAATGCACAATTCTTAAGATGCTAAAAAATTGGAGTTAGTATGAATACTGCGGTTCGCAATCAGTTGCTGAGAATCGTGGTATATACTATCGTCGGAACTCACATTTTACAGTGAAGATCCGATCCCGAAGGCAATTAGGGGCGACCAGAAAATGATGAAGACGAAAACGGATTTCGACTCATTCCGTTCCACAGAAAGGTGATAACGAGATGAAACTTTAATTAATTGTTATGTTTGATGTGCATAATATTTATATGCATTTTTGTAAATACACCACAAATATTCGGGAAAATATAAAAATTTCTTTAAAAAACCCAAATTGTTCTGCATTTTCCTTGGTTATAACTTGCAGAGTTTTAAATCCAATTGTATGAAACCTACAGAATGCTTGTCGTAAATGAGGTCCTGCATTAAAATTTGAATTAAATACTTTGAATATTACAAGAAATATGAGCATTTGTAGTAAATAATTTTTTACTGCGCATGTTCGAAACGTAGCGCAATTTTTTTTTTCATAACTAAAGATGCAGATATATAGGGTGACTTATATAAAAATCCCAGTTCATCACCGTTTATTTTCAGAAAGATACCGGCATTGCAAGAGTTGAAGAGTTGCTTTTGTTCTCTAAGAGAAACAAAGTAATGAGAATTCATGCACAAACTGAAATTTTTAAAATTTGAATCTTCGAATAGTTATAGAAATCCAATTTAAATTATGAATTTAATTTAGATGTATACGTGAGTATTCAAGATACTGACATACCTTCATGAAATTCAATGTTGTTGTTTGCCTTCTTCACTATAAAATTTGATTTCTGACGATAGTATGTCCTACAATTCGTAGCAACTGATTGAGAACCATAGTGTCCATATTAACTCCAATTTCTAGGATCTTAAAAATTGTCCATTACTTTTTGAATTGGAATCGGGTTTCGAACCTGGAGCTCTTCGACTACCAGTGCAGAAGCCTTACCACTAGACCACTACGACCTCAATGTGTAATTTGAAGCAGATTCTATTCTAAAACCGAGGAAGCTATTGTGCCATTTAATTTCAGCTGCCCCCTTATATTGTAATACCTTCACTCCTTTTTTAAGCCAGTGTATTTAAAATTAAAAATTTTAGCAATTTCCTTCTTGTCAAAAAAGTTTAAAAAATTTCTTTGTAGGCAGAAGAAAACTTTAATTTAGCACTGAAAGAAATGGAGACAAGTAAATTAATTCATCAGATAAATTCCGAATATAAAGCGAGTACCGGTTATAGAATTAATTTTTTTGAAAAAAGACTTCGCCTCATATTCTCACAAATACATAATTTAACAATCTATTTCTTCATTTCATATATGTAAGATATTAATAGGAAAGCACTAGTATTGACATCATATAAATTTTAAAAAATTAGATAAAAAAATTTAATTACCAACTTTTGCTGATCGTGTATAGATACCAGTTACCCTAGACTGATATTTGTAGCCGGTTAACAAATTATGACTTATTATTCCTGGTTTTTTATACTGTTTATCCTCCGTGTGTCTCTTATTGAAATTAAAGGATTTTTATTGATAAACTAATTTTAGTTTTTCAAAAAGTTAAATGCTGAAGAATTCTGCTTCCCAACTTCGCTGTACATAGAATATGTCACCCTGTGCAATACCCAATAGCGAACTATACAAGGTGTACACAAATGAAGTGACTCATTTCAAAAATTAATACCAAAAGAAACTAAAAATGCTGGAGCTGCGTTTTTTTTTTAAATAAGAGTGAATCTCAAAAAGTTTTATATTGAGATATGTAACGCGGCGTTACGCCGTTCTAAATTTTTTACAGCGAGAAAATTACGTACGCAATGATTGCCCAATGGTTGCCGATCAGCAGAAGCCGATGCGTGTTTTCTGGTTTATATTTTTTAGTTTTTCTTGAATATCCGTAAAACTCTTTAGTTTTCACACTACATGTGAATTAACAAATAAAAGAGCGTGAAATTCCATACAAATACATGCTTTTATTTTTCTTCCAGTTTTAATATTTTCTCAGATAATGGCTCTAAACAAATTTTTGATGTACAGTAATTTACGACCCCCTAGACCACCGAAATGGCATGTTACCTATCTGAAAAAAAAAATTTGAGCTGCGCTGTCATTTAAAAAAGACAGTAATTCCAACATTTTTACTTTTTAAAAAATTAAGTTTTGAAATGAGTCACTTTATTTGTGCACGCCCTGTAGTATTTATGATTTTCTTAATTTCCCACTAGTTTTTTTTTTAATTTTAAATAGTTGACATTTTATTGTTTCTGAATTTTATATATTTATATACTCATTTTTTTGGATTTTGCCAATACACCCTAGCCAGCGTCCCGAATTTAAATTCAGAAATCCGGTCACTTTAGGATAATTAATTTAAATATTTTCTTATTACATTTTCTCATCATTTATTTCATTATCAAAACCAAACAAATGCAAGTATAATGCAACATATCAACAAATTACCCCGGAATCTGATGGACGAATTATTACTTGCCAAGAGTTTCACTAATTAAGAATGATTAGTTCATCCCTTGTGCAATTACAACATTTTTCATTACTGCATGAACTTTTAAAAACCCATTCATCTTTTAAACCGACTCGAAAGATTAGCGAACGCGGAGCAAAAAGAAGAGAGCTCGATGTCTGCTTGTCTTCTGTCAAGGAAATTGGCTAATCCAAACAGACTTGCCAACACCCTGTTGGAAGAAGAAACAAAACTCATTTCTCGTCTTTGAAAAGCCAGCTCAGGATGTATTCAATTTCGCTTGTGTTCGGACGCTCCACGCAAGCTTAGTAGGAAACGCCAAGTGTCAATCTGGCTTTATTGAATACAGAACATCGTCTCTTAACAAGCAACAACACCTATATAAATTTTTTTGAAATTTCATAGAGGAAGAAAAGACTTAATTTTTCGCAATGAATAGCGAATATTTCTGAAATTTTTTCACATCCCGTAGAAACTTGCGGTCTCACCTTCGTATCAACTGTTAAAAAAATCAAAAATATTCATTTTTGGTTACGAAAAATTAAGTTTTTACTTCCTCTTTGAAATTTCACAAAATTGAGATAAGAGGTGTTGCTTTTTAAGCGACGGTATTTTCAATTGTAGGACGTTGTAAAAATAATTTTTCTGTTTACTGTTTCCTATTCACTTTATTTTTATTTAATTTAAATTTCAACAACAATTTTGTGATGCGTCTTCGAGATATACGTACCTACCCTGTAAAATACAGGGTGCCCATTTAAATAAGGGCCACCCCTTCTTAACTTCAGAACGACGGCAACTATAGCCATGAAAGTAGTATCGAGATATAGTGAAACCTTTATGCGCTATCCGATGAGACCCCTTACAGCGCCACCTGTTGATAAACTCGGGGATTAGATTTTCGATTTCGAAAACGGTAAAAAATAGTGGGAAAATGTCAATTATGAAGTTGTAAAGCCTTATTGATTTAGTAAAAAAGGACACCTTGTACATATTAATGCTAAAAACAGAATGATCAAATGCACATTTGATTATTTTCAATTTCCAAAACTGTGACATCTCAAAACGGTTTACAAAGAGAAAAAACAATTAGTTATCATAAAATACTTTAATTTTCGGTGTCCAAAGTGCTCTTCGTCATCTACAATGCAGACATGAGCCCTTGTTTCAATTTCACTTTCCACACGTTTTAGCATATAGTAGGGTGAGGTAGCACAAGCAGCGGTAATAAGCCATCGAAAGTCCTGCAGTTCTGGAGGAAAGGTCACATACACCTGCTGTTTGAGTTATTCCCACAGGAAAAAGTATAATGGGGTCATTTTTTGTCTGAAAAAGAACTTTTTCTCCTTTTGTTCATGTCTTGTGACGTTACAATTTCGGAAAACACGAACAAAAAATATACATTTTAAGATATCTATTCTTTGATCTCTTAAAATGTCTTAATCTTACTAAATCGATAACAACTCGATAAAAAAATCTTACTAAATCGATAACGTTTTACAACCTTGTGATTGACATTTCTTCCCTATTTTGTACTATTTTCGAGATAGGAACGCTAACTTCGGAGTTTGCCGCCAGGTGACGCAGTAAGGGATCTCATCGCAAAGCGCATAGACGTTTTACTATATCTAGACACTACTTTAATGACTATAGTTGCAGTCGTTCTGAAGTTAAGAGGGGGTATCTATTATTTAAGTGGGCACTCTGTATGTTTGTCTATATACTTTATATTAGAAATACATATATATAAACTTTATACTAGATAATGGAAAAAAACCGAAGCAAAAAGCGTAAAATGTAAGATGCTGCAAACGCCTGTAGTGCCAAAAACAAATAAACTAATGAAATATATTGTTTTTAAATCTTTATAAATATTTGTGAGGAATGTAGGAAAAAATCATTTTAACTATTATGTGTGTTTTTTAGAAAAAAAGAAAAATGTCGTGAAACACAGCAATAAAATATCAAAATCAACCTTCTAGAAAATCTGATATAATAAGTTAAAGAATATTTTTTAATTTTTTCTATATCATTATTTACAATCTATGAATCAAAAGCAAATTCACAAAATAAAACACTTAAAAACACATCACAAGACTCATGTATGATTTGACACAATGTCTAAGTAACTCAATTGAAAGTCTTTAAAACACGCTGGCTGATTGCAACGTAATTATTTTTCAATCACAATTTAATACTTAGTTCAAAACCTTTTAAATTTTGAATTATAGAGCAAAAGTGTGATAGTTAAGAATGCCTATCGCAATGCAGTTCAGGCTTAATTTCAATTCGCCGATTTCTTAACATTTCTCCTCAAACTGTACTGGCAAGAGCTAAAAATAAAGAAAGATGCTCTGTATTGATATCTTTATTTCCTTTCCACTAAATCATGTTTCATAAACTATAGGAATAAAAACCTAAATCAAAATATTTCTGATGGATGCACATATGATAACATACTTTATTTTAGTTCTATGTTTAACAGTAATTGTGTTCAAAAATACTGATATAATTGTCTAACGAGTTCTATTTAAGCAAGATGGCAGCTTGAACAATAGCAAAAGTAATTAATTTCATGTTTAATTTATCGCATGGCTAATAAATTTAATAAAGATGTTTTTTTTTTTATTTTTGATTCATTTTAACTTTTAAAAACATTTTGACAATTTTTTACTTTTAAGTCTTTAATTTATAATTAATTGTTTTAAAATTAGAGAATCCTGAAAATGATTTTTCTCCAATCCTCTACCATGTACCCCCTAGTACGAAATAAAAATTTGATTTATTTAATTCAATCCTATTTAAACAAGATGGCAGTTTAAACAATAGCAAAAGTGATTAGTTTCATGTTTGATTTATCGCATGGTTGATATTTATCTCTTTTTATTTATTTTTACTTTTAAGAACATTTTAACAATTTTTTACTTTCAAGTCTTTAAAT
>BGPR01024740.1:0-17706 GCA_013235015.1 Araneus ventricosus | reverse complement strand
TGTAGAAGAAAGTGCTTTAACACTTGTTAATATATTCCATCACTTATTCAATGAAATATAGTAAAGAAGTTCCAATTCTTAGAACAACATGATATTACGAGATTTTTTACCAATAAAAATTAATACTTCCGTAGAAATTAAAATATCACTTTTTATTGTAAACTTAGTTTTCCATTATTCAGTACAGGGATAATTACCTGTTTAGACATATGAAATCCAAATCCCAATCATTAAATCTCGTCATTTTTGATAAAATGCTAATAAAGGTGAAATTTCAAAATTCTGTATTCTTACCAGATTGTGGTAAGAAAAACTATGCGGATATTTCGTCAAAAACTAGAACTATAAAAAAACTGCCTCAGATATAATAAAAGAATATATGACTTCATAAATAGAATTTAATATTTTTTTAAATTAAGCTGATCAACAACTGATTGAAATATTGAAATCTGAATTCTAACGAATGCAAATAAGAATATATCATGCCAATTCTTTGTGCTCCAATTCCTAATGAGGTCATGAAAATAATAACAAAGAATTCTACAATATTATTATACAAAATTAATGTGGAGAACTATCTCGATATGTAGGGTTGCCATAATTGCCAAGCATTGATACGGAACGTTTAAGTGCTAAATAAATAAAATATGAAAAAAGAGGGTAGGTAATGGTTTATTTTACTCTGATAAAAATCAATAAATTTAAGCAATCTAATGAAATAAACACGTAGAATAATAAAAAAAAAAAGATGCAAGGCTAATTTTCTTTCCAATACATTCCGGTTTAGGTTCAGGCCAAAAGAGGATATTAAATTCAGACCTTAAAGTCTTTTTCCTCTACAGAAAACCTATTCCACTTTTGAATCTGCATGAATGTCTGGCCTCTGATGAAGTCATTCACCAGATTCTTCCTTCTTGTCGTTGTCTACTATTATTTTTTACCCTTCCACCTTTTTATTCCCCTTTTTTTAATATTTTTATTTATTTTATGCAAGGCTAATCCTTTTTATCATATAAAGTTTTAAAGTTTATTTTACTTTACTAATTATATTCACTTCCTTCTTTCATATAATTATAAAATTGGGTGCAAGTCATCTAAATTATAACGACGTATCGCAATTGCTTCAGTTAGCTCCACTGACTCGTTTCCTTCGTCCGACCATTGAGTTGACATTAGATAATATACAGTAAAACCCCGCTAATCCGAACTAATTGGGACCGGTGCCTGTTCGGATTACGAAAAATTCGGATTACCCGAAATTCCGATAAAAATAGAAAAGAAAAAGATGTGTGCTGAAAAAAATGTAAGTTATAAGTACTCAGTACTACTATCTCTTGAATTCTTTTATTCAAAAGCAATAGAAAGAGAATATGTCTCCCTTTTTCATTAGAATATTGGATGTGCTCCTGTATGAAGTGACTTTATCTTACGGCGAATTGCATTAGTTTCTTCGATGTGTACAAAATTATGCACGCTGAAAAAGTACTTTTTTGTTTTCAGAATGTATATTTAAATCCTTTCAATTACATATAATTTTCGAAAATAAAATCGGTTCGGGTTAACCGGAATTTCGGATTAGCGGGGTTCTACTGTATTCTCTTCACATTTGCATTGTGGGCTGGAATGGCAAATACATGTTCGCATATCTTTATAAGACATGACTTCTGATCAATACACTTTGTATCTGCAAAAAACTTCAATCATTTATCTTCCATACTCAATTTCATTTACCGGTCATCAGTAATGTAGCTTGTAATACGATTAAGAGAGCCGTTTTGTTTATAAGGTGTAAGAAAGTAAAGTCGGATACGAAAAGAACGCGGGTTAAATGTCTATCGCAAGTTGAAGTTAAAAATTACTTTGTTAAGGGAACCAGGAATATAAAATTATGCATAATAGATTCATTTGAAATTATATTCCCGGCGAACAAGCAGGTCGCCGAAGGCGGCTAGTAGGCAATAAAGTAAAATTTTAATTACCCGAATTAAACGGGGATGGAGTGGATTGGGTTTGCGGAAAGTTGAATGATTCGATAAAGCTCAGAAATTAAGTTTAAAATTATTAGACAAAGAAGAAACTTAACTTTAATTCAAAAAATTATGTTTAACAAACATAAGATACAGAAGACTGTAAAAACTGTAAGGTTTATATTTAAAAAAATCCACAAACTAAATTATGTACGAAGGTTCAATACATACACATGTATTAAAATTACTTATGAACGATATAATAGGTACGCATACTATTTTAGTTGAAACATATCGAAAAAATTGCATTGCAGTGGAGAATACATTCATTTTGTACTTGTTTAATCTATAAAAACTAGAAGATGCGTCTCCGTCTAGACGAGCTGTTATCCTGCCAACAATGCCTCAGATCTGATTGTCGCAGATTTACTAACGAAAGTTGTAGTAGAAAATCTCATACATATTGGCAGAATACTTAAGACATTAAAAACCAGCGGGAGTGGTCTCCCCTAAACTTTCTCGTATACTCCTAACACATATAGAGAAAAAAAATAAGCTGAAAGGCAGGACAACGAACAAGAACCCCTAAAGCAGTGAAGAAAAAAATCAGCGGTACGTCATACCACGATTTCCGAAAGTCGTCCAACGAGAAAGTGGAATTAGAAGCCGGAGTGATTACCAATAAGGTTGGGTGTAAGTTAAAGAAAACGGAATTCGCAATTTGAACGCCTTTCTTTCAACCGATTGACACAAAAATTGGACACAAATCTACCATTAAGGTAAGAAGGCCACATACCAAATTTCATTCATCAAAGTAACTTTTTAAAGAAGTTATTGCGTTCAAAAGTATGCAATTAAACAGACAGTCGACTCTTTGACGGATTTGGACCAAAATTTGATACAAACCTACATTCATGATGATAAAAATGTGTACCAAATTTTATCCACCTAGCTATTTAAGTTTGTGAGTTATCGCGTTCACATTAACACGCACATACAGAGAAACTTCCCGTGAACGGATTATGTCCAAAATGTGATAGAAACCTGCAAATTATATGTAAAGACCACATACCAATTTCATCCTTGTAGCTTTAATAGTTTTTGAGTTATCGTGTTCACAGAGACATAGACAGACACACAGACAGACATAATTGTGTTTTCGTACCCAGGGAGGTCTAAAGCGTGGAGATTCGTCAAAATCTCGAGTTCGAATTCTTTGACGATTACAATACTTTCTCTTTATATACTTCGTATACGAGAAAGTAAAAAATCGACGGGTGGCTGTCTCTGCGAAACGGCGGCTGGGATTGAGGGGTGTAGGCTTACTTACCTTACTGAACTGTGACTTGCTGTGACTAAAGTAGCTCTATGTGGCTATTAACTCTATAGTCTATAGTGACTATTAGTCTAGTGTGACTATGTGACACTATCTATGTAAAACTCCTCGTGATTTTCACCAACTTTGTAACTCGACTATGACTAAACCGTAGTTACAAATTCTAAAATTCTTTTAGGAATCTTCAACTCTGTTAAATTAAACCAAAACCAACTCTCTATGTTATTTGGTTGCGGAGCTATAAGCGTTTAACACGAAATTCGACGTAATTCAGCAATTCTTGAGTAACCCCGATATATCCGTCAATTTTTACATAGAAAACGGCATTGGATGTAAGGACCACTCACGCAGCTGTCAAGACGCTGCACTTCAAACCCCGTTGTTGCGGGTTCGTTTCACGCTTAGTTTAATTTTGCCCTCGTAAAAAACCTGTCTGAATTGTTTGACGCAAAAACTGAAATTGTGATTTGCTCGTCCGATAATGACGCAGACCAAACGGGCGGGAATATTTTTAACTCCGCCCTGCGTTACAGACATCTCTGTATTTTTATATTATAGAAACCTACTGAGTCAGAAAAATTATACCTATGTGACCGAAAACCAAATCCCATGGCAAAATAATAGAGCAAACTAACTATATACAGGGTGATTATAAAAAAACTTTGCCGATATATGACTTCCTATCGAGCATACCGTGAAAGGGGGCGGAAAAAACTTTGTATGAAGATATTATACCTCATGCACTCAAGAATGATGTGCAAAACAATCGTCCTACTCTCATAGTTACGATTACAGTGAGAAAATTTCGAAATTTTCAAATGGCAACGCCTACTTTTTTGACGGAAATGTGATCCTCACAGTAAAAAACTTAAAACGGAGTTGGAACGGTATTTTTAAAGCGAAAAATGGCAGCATTAGGCAGATAAGAGGGGGGGAAAAAAACGAAAATAACCAATCGTAAATAATAGCTAGAAAAGTTTTTTTTCTCTGCCTAGCGCCACCTATTTTCCCCTAAAAATACCGTTCCAACTCTAATTTAAGATTTTTAATATGAGGATCACGTTTCCGTCAAAAATAGTAGGTGTTGCCATTTAAAAATTTCGAAATTTCTTCACTGTAATCGTAACTGTGAGAGTTGGATTAAATTTTATTACGCTTCCTATAACGGTATGCTCGCTAGGGAGTCATATATCGGCAAAGTTTTTTATAATCACCCTACGTAGTGTCGAGGGACGGGGAGACAAAGGAATAGGGGAGGGAATTGAGCCGTGACGTCAATGTAATGGTTCACTAATTGCGGCTAAAAGTAAACTCCTTCGGTTGGAAAAGAATGCATCAATTTCCACTGACTTCGCTTCCGCTATAATTTTCTCAATTTTGGTATTTTTCATTGTTTTCTCCCTTTTTTTACTTTCTCGTATACGAAGTTATACAAAGAGAAAATATTGTAATCGTCAAAAAATTCGAACTCGAGATTTTGACGAATCTCCACGTTTTAGACCTCCCCGAGTCCGAAAAACGCAATTTTGGAATTATGTCTGTCAATGTGTCTGTTTGTGAACACGATAACTCGAAAACTATTAGAACTACGGGGATGAAATTTGGTATGTGGTCTTGACACATCATTTTTATGTTTCTCTCAAATTTTGGACAAAATCCGTAAGCAGGAAGTCTGTCTGTCTGTCCACTTTCATGCGAGCACTATAACTCAAAAGCTTGAATAGCTAGATGAATAAAATTTGGTACACAGTTTTATCATCATGAATGTAGGCCCGTTTAAAATTTTGGGCCAAATCTGTCAAAAGGTTGATTGTCTGTCGGTCTGTATAATCGTATACTTGTAAAAATTGTATCTCATAAGTCCTTTGGCTTAAATAAATAAAACTTGGTATCACGGATGCTAACATTAATTATAGATCTGTGTCCAATTTTCATCTCAATAGGTTAAAAAAGAGATGTTCAAATTGCATATTCAATTTTTTTACTTTTGAAACGAACATCTCCACGCGCATGTGTAATGGAGCAATCTCTGTGCATGATATTCAGCGGCTTTATGACGAAAAGCTTAATGCTTAAGGACTCCTGCTTGGCGCCTTGTTCTTCCCTTTTGGCTCCTTTTTCTCCCTTTTGGCGAATTCTGATCCTGCTGGGATTATTTTATTTCCGTTTGGTTTGTTGATTTTACGTGTCCTGGAGAAGCTTGTTGCGTTCTGGGAATAGAGCAGATTCGAAATTTTTATCCGAGCGAGGGTGCGGGGAACTGACACGCTATACGAGAGTTTTTGAGAAATGAGTATACGAGAAAGTTTAGGGGAGGCCACTCCCGCTGGTTTTTTTCCAAAATCTATTTGGTTAATTGGAGATTCGTATAACTGGACGTCGGATAATTTGCGTTCTACTGTATTTTCTTTATCGGTTCAATAGTTATCTGAAGAAGCTTAAAAAATTATAAAAATACAGCAGGCACTTTATCAACCAACCTTATTTACTCGGTGAAAAGACCAAAGATTATTTATGCAAGAAAGGGATCCTTCCTTTAAGTGAAGTTGCGATTGCGTGTGCACAGTCATATTCAAATTTAAGTGCGCAATAATGAGGATTTTGAAGTTTAAGTCATAAGTTAATGTCGAAAAAAGGCTTTGAAAAATTTCATGTTGTCATGCGCCTACATGAACTTTGGTAAACTGATGCTTTTATTGTCAAGTTGAATTACGTATTTTAGATACACGTGCGATGAATTAAAAAATTTCCTATGATGCGAAACTTTTCATCAAATGGTAGCTAAAATATTAATCGAACTCAAATTTATCTCTGCAAGTTCATACATCTATAATATAAACGCCGTCAGGAGGCCTCTAACGCTCCAGGAATATGGGCGTGTCCACGTGACATAAGTGGCTCGCCCAGAACAGGGTTCCTTTTCTTAGAATTCGGAGAGGGGGAACAGAGGTTTCTTAGAATTTGAAGCGGTTTTCGAGAGGGGAAATGAAATTACCTTATCTTTGAGAGAGAAAGGCCCCTTGCACACACACCGATTTGAAACCGATCTGGAACATTCCATTACTAGTGTATAGAGAACAGTTGGAGCAAGCACACGTACCGGCGCCTGCAAAAATCCGATCGGCTGCCGAGAATTGCCACTACGTTTCGCCGACATCGGCAGCTGCGGGGGGTCCCAGTGACATATGTAAACCTGCTGGCTCTTGCACACACGCCGATTTCTTTCCTCCGATTTCTTGCAGTTGTTTCCAGTGGCATAAGTAATTCTTCTGACGCTTGCACACACACCGATTTCAGCCGATCGACTTCGCTCTCGTGGCGAAGTAATAAAATTAGCAATAGTTTGAAAAAAATATTTAACAATATTTTTAGGGGTATTTTTTTTTCTTTATTGATATTTACAGTATAAGGATGAGAAAATTACTTATACACAAAGAAATTTTTAATGGATGGTTAAAAAAAATGATTCTCAGTGACGGATTAAGCTTGTTAAAAGACCAAGCGCTGGAAAATTTAGGGGTCACTGAAAATATATATATGCTTTTTAACATTTTAACAAGTCGGTTTTTTGATTTTAAAATAATATTAATGATTCCGCATACATTCCATACCTTTATTTCTATTTTTAATTACATTTTGTACTTGCTATATTATTTATTTTTAATTAGCTTAATAAATCTTTATTGAATAATTGCAATGCTTTAAAGTTAGTGATAGTTAATTAAACATAATTTTCTAATGAATTTTCATTTAACATAATTCGCTTTTAAATAAGAATAATTCTCGAAACAACTTTACTCTCCGACAGCCTTAGAAATAAATATAAATTTGTGTTTCTCCCTTGATTTCTCCCTTAGTTTTGATTTATTAACGCAATAAATGGAAATTCAAATTTTTTCGAATGTTGAAGTGATTGCTTTCCACAGTGTTAGATTATTATCGCAAGAATTTTTAATATTTACGTATTATAATTTGGTTGTATTGCAAAGTCAATTTTTAAGGTGTCCGCCTACGTTGCGAACCCATTTTCTGCAGAAAATCAAAAACATTTTTTTCGTTTCACTTCACTTTTATTTCTTAATGTATCCCCGATAGAAGTGGGCACCACTAAGTGTGGATGAGTTGCTCAGGTTTGTATATGAAGGAACTCGCCCGCCTCGGGGTACATGAATTGGGAGGGCGGCAGCCCTCTTCCAGTGATAGTACGTACCTCCTACGGGAGGGGTTGGGCCGTGAGGCTGTGTTGGCCATTAGGACCCGACCTCAGTACTCGTCGCTGTCGCACGACTGTCATTCAGTGAAAACCAGTGTGCTTTGGCAGGTCGGGAGCTGTATTTACGGTTATTTCTTAATGTAATGTAATTCCAAAACTTAATTTATTTCACTAGAACGATAATCGGAAATGAAATTAGAATCCTTTTAGTAAAACTTAATAGCTGAGAAAATGGAAAACTAAACAGGCATTTGTTTTGACAACAGTATTTTTGTACAAGAATGTACAAAAGGGCACAGCAAAGAAACGTTTTTCATTGTTCCAACTTAATATTTATTTATCTTTAGTTGCGATTTAGAGTTAGTTTAGTTTGAATAAGCCGCCTTCGGCGACCAGCTTGTTCGACGGGAATATGATTTCAATTGAATCTTGTATAATTTTATATCCATGGCTGCTTTAACAACGCAATTTTAAACTTCAGATTGTGGTAGATTATTTAACCCATATTCTGTTAGTGGCCTTGCACCTATTTTGTTCATTGTTTACATAATGTACCTAATGGAGTCAAATAACTGACCATACTATATGACATCTAATCCGAAAACTTCTTTTGTTTTTCTAAAACGATAATCGGAAATGAAATTAGAAACATTTTAGTAAAACTTAGTAGCTGAAAATGGAAAACTAAACAAGTATTTGTTTTTCATTGCTTTCACTTAATAATTCACTTATTATTTGTTTCTGTTTAGTTGCAATTTAGTTTAGTTTTAAGAACTACATAACACTTTGTAATTAATTTATGAGCCAATATAGGTTTTCGAGGCAATGTGCCGGAATTTTGTATAATGTAAACTGTCGTTTTATATGACGTTCAACAAACATTGAGAATTTCATAAACTTAAAAATTAATTTACTACTTACAAATTATGTATGATTTTTATCAGTTTTTACAGCACATTTTACATTTGGATAAATGCATAAAAGTTAAAATTATATTGTCGAATTTGTCGGTTTGTATTTCATAATTCACACATTTTTATTAAAAATTTCTTGTTCCATTCAAATTGATCTCCGATATTTCGGCGACATTTTTAGTATATGAGAAAGGTATTTTTAACTAATCTTTACAGGAAAATAAAAATAAAAATAAACCATCTGTTAAACTATTCTTGTTTTCTTTTTTGAAATGAAAACAAGCATAGATTATCTTGGTTTGAAAAATTAATATTACATATTTTTCATTTGCACTTCATATTAGTTCAGTATTTAGCCTTAAATTAACTCGATATTACTTAAGTTATAATATACTTCTGTCAATTCAAAACATTTTCATTATGATAAATTCAGATGTAATTATTATTATCGATTAAATATACTAATAATAAAGGTACATAGTAAGTTAAGTACAATTAATATTTCAAAAATTTATTTAAATACGTAAAAAAATTTAAAGTATTTAAATAGTGATATTAGTTTGTGATATATTGGCTAATTATTGTGTTATTTTTTTCAAGTATGGCAGAAGAAATTGATAATGTATTTGAGAATGACCAGATGTACATCCGGTATAAAACCGACCGACACGAATCGGTGTGTGTGCAAAGAACACATCGTCTGCAAAAGTAGACCGTTTTCAAACCGGTCTACAAAAATCGGTATGTGTGCAAATAGCCAAAACGTTCAAGTATTGTTGGTAAACAATATGGATAGAGATAATCCCACTACAAGGAAACGAAGAGGGAGATTTGCACGATTGAGGGCGAGACAAAGACCCTTATCGGAGATATTTACTTTCGTCTTTGTTAGAAAAGTTCTTTCTTTTTCGTACTTAATTTTGGAGTTTAATATTTATATATTTTGCATCACGAAAGTTAGTATCAATTGATTCATCATTTCTGTTTTTCATGTTTTTTACTTTCTCGCATACAAAGTATACAAAGAGAAAGTATCGTGATCGTCAAAAAATTCGAAATCGATATTTTGACGAATCTCCACGTTTTAGACCTCCTTGAGTCCGAAGAACAGAATTTGGAATTATGTTTGTCTGTCTATGTGTCTGTGAACACGATAACAAAAAAACTATTAGAAATACAGGGATGGAATTTGGTACGTGATCTTTGCACATAATTTGTAGGTTTCTGGCAAATTTTGTACAAAATCTGTCTACGGGAAGTCTGTCTGTCTGTGAGCGTTCATGTGAACACTATAACTCAAAAGCTTGAATAGCTAGATAGATAAAATTTGGTACACAGTTATGTAGGTCCGTATCAAATTTTGGACCAAATCCGTCGAAGGATTGATTGTCTGTCGGTCTGTATAATCGCATGTTTTTAATCACAATAACTTCTTAACAAAATTACTTAGATAAATGAAATTTGGTATGTGGCCTTCTTACCTTAATTGTAGATTTGTGTCCAATTTTTGTGTCAATCGGTTAAAAAAAGGGCGTTCAAATTGCATAATTATTTTTTCTAATCCGATTCTCCATGCGCATGCGTACTGGTAGCAATCTCTGTGCACGCGGAAGCTATTGAGCGAATTACGTCACTTTGTCTTTGAGCCGGCAAGAGTGGAACATAGCAGGTGATAGACGAGTTTTAGATCGGTAGCATTTCTTTCAATTTGATCTTTACCCAAATATTTTACAATCACTATAATCTACAATGAAAACCTTCTGATAGTCATTGATTCTAGCAGCAGTAGTTCGCATTTTTTTTTATCCACGCGGGGAGGGAAACAGCAACTTTGGGGAAAGTATACGAGAGAAAGTTTAGGAGACCACTCCCGCTGGTTTTATTTCTTAAGCACTGACAGCCAGATCTGAGTTATTGTTGGTAAGCCGCCCATCTTAGACGGGCACAAATATTCTGTCTATCAATAAATAGCAAATTTCGAAAAAATGAGAATTTATTTGCGTTTTAATTCATTGTTACCCTGTTTGATGAGAACCATTTTATTAAAAAAAATAAATAGAGGGTTCTCTCACTGGCACCAAGAGTCCGCTTTACTCCTGATGGCACTAATTTAACTTTTTCCGACTTTTGGTGATTAAAATTTACTAACCTCACGACCGATTTGCGGATTAAAATTTTTCTAACCTCATGACCCGACTTGCAGGATTTAAATTCTAATTTAACCTCACGACCCGACTTTGCAGGATTAAAATTTTAATTTAACCCTCACGACCCGACTTTTGCAGGATTAAAATTTAATTTAACCCTCACACGACCTCGACTTTTGCAGGATTTAAATTTTAATTTAACCTCACTTAATCTGACTTTGCAGGATTAAAATTTAATAATGAAAAGTAGTTTTAAATAGTTTTAATAATTTAAAGTAATTTTAAACAAAAAATGTAAAGTGTGATTTATTTACCCAATAGGAAATGCAGTGTAATCTCCGGGACGTATATGCCCATTAGGTCCGAAAGGGTTAAAGAAGTTAAAATCCTTTACGTGGCACATCTATAGACACCAAGGACCCTCCACCTAAAACAATACGGGGTTAACTTAAATGATTCATCGGGTTTCAAAGGACTGTTTATTTACAAGTATATGACGTACGAAGACGGGTGACAATGAAAAAACACGCACTCACCAAGTTTCTGGTACATGCTACAAATGTTCAATGTGGCCCTTGGTCACCGGCACATCCCAACGGTAATCCAGTTCCGTCCAACGTTCAATAGCATTAGCTTCCGTCAATGTCCGTCACAGCAGCAACTGATGCGTTTCGCAGTGATTTCAGTGTTGTTGGCATTAGGGTACATAAACTTGTGCTTCACATAACCTCACAGAAGCAATCACATGGCGTGAGATCTGGCGACGGGAGGCCATATAGAACATGAACATCCATCAGCGCGCCCTATCCAGGGAATGCTGCCAGTTCTCTGTTGAGAAAAGTCGCTTGCCATCTAGCGAGTACGCGAGCCACGAGGCGAGCTCTTGAACTTGGGGAATGTATGTATCTTGTCATGTATCACCCGCTTTGCACGTATACTTCTCCAATACACAGTGTTTTGAAACCCGATAAATCATTTCGGCTATCTCTGTACAATGTTCATACATGATTATAATGATCGCAAGCAGTGCGCCTCGTCTGTAAGAGCCGCAGTCCCCCTGAAAATGTTTTAAAAGATTGCATTTTCATTTTTTACTCTAAATTGGCTTACTTTTCCACCTTTGAGAATGCAGACCAAAGAAAATGGCAAAAAAGTAATAAATAAAAATGCAAAAGAAGACGGAAAATCAATCAAGAATTAAGAGAGACAGACCAGAGCTGCATCAAGTTTTGCCCTACTACGGATCCGCTGATATTAACGCAAAGAGTTAACGCGAAGCGGGAGAAATGCAACTTTCTCCGCTTGAAATTGCCTTCATTTGAGCTGCTTTTTTTCAGCTCATTATGCTGACTTCCTCATTTGTCCTGCTTTTTTTTCGCTTTTTCTCAGTCGTTAAGTCGTTTGTTCAAATCCACCCTGAAGGAGTTGTAATTTTTTGTGTCTTTATGTTTTTTTTCGGTGCTGATTACGATTCTGAAGTTTGAGGCCACCAATAATTTTTGGGAATTTTAGTTATAACCAAAAAACATTAAAAAATTTTCTTTACTTTCTTTTTTTTAACTCAAAAAACTATCAATTTTAGTATATCATCATTATATATTACAAAATAATCAGCACAAGATTTCTACAACTTAGGTGTATAAAAATTGTGCAGCACTGCTTGTTTCTGAGATGACGAGCCGCCAATGATCAAGTGTTATTAGAACCACTGTTAATTATAATAAATATTAAAATAAGTTAATCACATAATTATAATAAAATTCAAGGATTGGTTAAGAAAGAAAATCAAATATAAAACATGCAACTAAATGAAATTGGCATTCACAATTATTCCTAACTCAAAGACAGAAAGACAATCAAATTTGTTTATTCTTCCATAACCTGAAACGCGCTGATCATCATTCTTTCACTTAGCATAAAATTGTTCAAGAATGAAAGTCTATTCTTTTACTTTGCAACAAAAACATTTGATCCTGATATCGGCTTCCTTGAGTTCCTTCACCATTTGATGTAAAATCGTTTCAGCAAGAAGAAGTATTCCAAGAATAGTTCCTAACCAACATATAAGTAGGAGGGTCCTCGAGTCGTCAATTTTCACAAACGCGCTTATCATCATTCTCTCACTAGCATAAAATTGTTCAAGAAATGAAAGCTCTCATTCTTTTACTTCTTTGCAACAAACATTTTACCCCGGTAGTCGGCTTCCTGATTCTTCACCATTTGATGTAAATCGTTTCACAAGAAGAAGTATTCCAAGAATATTCTTAAACAACAATAAGTGAGGGTCCCGTAGGTCGCTCACTCTTCACAAACGCGCTTATCATCATTCTTCACTAGATAAAATTGTTCAAGAATGAAAGCTTCCATTCTTTACTTTTAATGCACAAAACATTTTACCCCGTATCGGCTTCCTGAGTTCTTCACCATGTTGTGTAAATCGTCTTCAACAAGATAGAAGTATTTTCAAGAATAGTTCCAAACAAAAATAAGTAGAGGGCCACTCGTAGGTCGTCAATTCTCACAAACCGGCTTATCATCATTCTTCTCACTAGATAAAATTGTTCAAGAATGAAGTTCATATCTTACTTTTGCAACAAAAACATTTTAATTCTCGGATGATTCTGAGGTTCCTTCCACCATTTGTTAACTCGTTTCAGCAAGAAGAAGTGGTTCCAAGAATAGTTACACAAAAGTGTAGGGTCAATCAACGCGTTATCATCATCTTCACTTATGAACATAAAATCAAGAATCGAAAGTCTATTCTTTACTTCTTGCAACAAAACATTTTACCCCCGGTATCGGCTTCCTGGAGTTCTTTCACCATTTGTTGTAAACCCAAGTCACCAAGAATATAGTATTCCAAGAATAGTTCCAAACAACACTAAGTAGAGGGTCCTCGTAGGCGTCAACTTTCACAAACGCGCTTTTATCATCATTCTTCACTAGTCATAAAAATTGTTCAAGAATGATGCTCCATTTCATTTCTTATTTTTGCAACAAAACATTTACCCCGGTATCGGCTTCCTGAGTTCCTTCACCATTTGTTGTAAATCGTTTCCACAAGAAGAAGTATTCCAAGAATAATTCTCAAACAACAATAAGTAGAGGGTCCCTGTAGAACACATTTCACAAACGCTGTTTATCATCAATTCTTCACTAGTCATAAAAATTGTTCAAAGAATGAAGCTCCATTTTTACTTTTGAAATAAACATTTGCCCCGGTATCGGCTTCCTGAGTTCTTCCGACCATTTGATGTAAATAAGTTTCCACAGAAGAAGTATTCCAAGAAGAGTTTTCAAACAACACAGTGAATAAGCTCCTGTGGTGTCAACTTTCACAAACGCGCGACATCATTCTATACATTCATAATAATTGTTCAAGAATAAAAAGCTCTATTCACTACTTTGCAACAAAATAGTTTGTTCACGTTACCGGCTTCCTGAGTTCCTTCACCATTTTTTTTTTTTTGTAACGTTTCACCTTCCAAGAAGAAATATTCCGAAAGTTCCAAATAACACAAAAAGTAGGAAGGGTCGTTGCAGGTCGTGCAATCCTTTTCACTTGTCAGCTACCAGAGCTAAGCATGGCATCTATTTCCAATGCAATAGTAATGCTCGGTTTCATGAGTCCTTTGACCATTTTGTACATAATCGTTTCATCCAGAAGAAATAGCCATCTCCAAGAAGAGTTCCAAATAACAATAAGTAGAAAGGTCCTTGTAGGTCGTCGATTTTCACCGGTCGCTTACCAGAGCCATCATTATTCACTCAGGGAAATTGCACCTCTGCCGGAGATTAGGTTTATCCAGCGATCCAGGAAGTCCATTTTCCATCATTTTCTGGAATTCTATCAATAGAAGATATTTTCAATCAAAAGGTAAAAAAGAAGAGATTAAATTGGCTGAAAGAAATTGGAATGGATTTAAAACAGTTTAAAAAGCAATATTGAAGAAGTTTTAAAGCTCATTTTATTAGTGTACTGAAAAGAAAATTCATGAAAAGAAAAGAAATCAATTTCATTTGCTATTATTTTCAACTATTAAGTCTCGAATTTAAAATTATCAGTTATAAATCAGCCCATAGGTGTTAAACACTACCTATCTTGAAGCCAGAGGAAGAATGACTTTTCGCAACCAGTAATTTAATAGTTCTGATTTTTTTAAACTGATATACCCGATGAAAAAATTCAGAAATATTAGTTATGGCTGCGAAAAAAATTCGTTTTTTTCTTCCTCTTTGAAATTTCAAAAGGTAAAACCGTGCGTAAAGTACATCCCTGCCAAATAATGGAAAAAAGCCCCAAACGTCCGTCATGTTACCAGATTCTACTATACATTGTCCACCATTGGTTACCACATTAGGGAATCTTTATCGCCAAAAAAATTCAAGTTTGGCGCAGTGCCGCACACTTTGGTTGGGCTTCAAAAATGAGAGATAGGTATTGTTGCTGACGAAATATTTTGAAATTCAAAATTAATTTTTTCTGAAATTCACTACCAGGTGTCACTCGTATGAAATCGGAATTAAATTAAATTAATCGATTAACTGTTAATTAAGTTCTTAAAATATTATACTAGTGTCCTTGAATACGTCAGTATTATAATCAGGAACTCACAAGTGTACAAAATTTCAAAAATCCAGCAACAGGAAGTGAATGCAATCATTTCAAAATCCTCTTTAAACATGGAAACTAAAATGTTAAATAAAAGTGCACCAGCTCATCGATCGATCTTCTTAAACTCTCTGTGGCACGTTGCGCTTTCTGCTAAAGAGATGCATTTGAGAATTCACAAAACCGTTATGGCAATTTTCATTTTCGAGGTTTATTATGGCATACGCTCCTGCTAAAAAAAATAAGTAAAAAAGGCAAAAAACTCGAATAAAACAAAAACCATTTAATGATATACGTGGTTGTACACGAGGAGGTGTGGCATTAATAGACTACATATCAAGCAATAAAGCGGCCAGACAAACAAAAAACATATATTACGGTCGTCGTGGCGATGACCAAATTGAGGCAAAATGTCTAAAGGGAACCACACGCTAATAATGGGTATGATACCCCTTAGCTGAAATGCATGCTTGACAACTGCGAGGTATGCTGGCAATAGTGTCGCGATCGCTTGTAGTGGCAGTAATACCCATTCCTGTAGTAAGGCTTGTTGGAGCTCCTCGTGGAGTGGGTGCCTAGTGGCACACGGCGACCCGCAATCCGTCTCCAAACATGTCCCACACATGCTCTGGCGGGACTATGGGGTCCGGCGATCTAGCAGGCCAAACCATCTGTGGAATGTTTCACTTTCAGATACCCCGCATCAATCGTGCTCTGGGCTGGCGTTATCGTCCATTACATCGCGTCGGTACCCATCGCATCGATAGTGCCGCACAAGAGATGTAGGATTTCGTAGCGATATCGGACAGCTGTGGCGGAACTGCGCCAACATGTAGAGGTCGGTTCACGTTTCTTGTTACCCCCGCCCAGACAAGTAACCCGCCACCTCTGTAATGGCCCTTTCGATCGTTCGGCGCCTGATAGCGTGCCTGGCTCTCGTCACATCATTGAGTTCTTCGAATCGTTCTGGATATAAACGCACGCCTCATCCACATACTCATCCGTAAGTATATCGTACTTCACAGCTCTGGTGTCCACCGATGTTCATTTAGCCCACGTAACCGCGCTCTGATGCTAACAGTTCTCCTTCATGTAAACCAGTGACGCAGTTTGGCGGGATGTGGGCCTTCCGGTGCAGTATTAAAGTTACCGACGCCAACTGTCGCGCCGTTTGTGTCCTCCGGCGCCTGGGTCACATTGCAACAGGTAGTGACGGTCACGTTGTGGTGGATTTCTCTCGCGTCCAGACCCATGTCTTCTACCATGTTTTGATCCTTTTTAATGAGTTCCAGTTTGCCTCTGGCAACAGTAGATTGTTATTCTGTAAATTTAGCTTTACCATGTTGACAGCCTCCAACGCATCTCACGTAAATGGTTTCTTTCATCATGCTTTATTATCTCGGATTCTTGAACTATCGTTGATTGCGGAATCAGCGAGAACTGGAAGCCTGCTTAAAAGATGTTGCAGGTGTGATGAAGTGGGATTATGTTTATGCTAATTTTGGTTGGCTCATTTGTTTAGAAGTCCAATACCACCAGGTAACTATGTTTCCTCAATTCATTTTGTATGTGTACTGCATCATCTTTTCTCGTGTCTGTTGTTACTTGAGGAGTGTAATTATAAACACATCTGAATGTATTAAAATGTGTACTAAACAGGCACCAACTTTGTAGAAACAACAAATGGTACAGTGGGCTGTGTCTACGCCGTAATTCCGTCTCATTTAATAGGATAATGAATTCCTTTAATCCTGAATAGATTCTTTTTCTTTCAGCCCTTTAAACCAAAGCTCTTTTGAGAGACATTATAAATTGGACTTGCCAACCTGTACTTTTACGTTGCCTCCTGCAATAACCTTCTCATATGCTCAGAATGGGGCTGTGGTTGCCAAGACACTTCTACCGCGCTATCTCCGAAGATCTCAGACCCACTTTCCCTAATGAAAAGAAACCCAAAATACCATTTTAACACTGACCACTCGCTCTATCGAGGTTAATGCACGTTTTATTCTTTTGATAGCGTTCTCTTTTTTCGTACTTATATTCTAATATATTTGTTCTGCTTTTTTTCAATCAAAGTTTAACGCATACTCAACTAAATCGGGATAGAGCTGTCCCCAGGTCTGCCTTTAAATATACTGTGTTAACCTTCTCAATTCAAGCGAGGCGGTGCTGAATGATCTGTACCTTTCCTCTTTAACAGTGCTGAAGGCCAGTCTGAGGCGGTTGGCTTCTTTGAGGGGAGGTGAGGCCTGAGATCGTGTTTCGAGGAAAGCGGTATGGTGTTCACTATCCTGGCACCACAGCCCATTCCTGAGCGCTTTTAAGGAAGGTTATAGCGGGGAGGTGGAGTAAATAATCATCCAGGTTGTAGAGAAAACCAATGAGTGTGGTGTTCTCCCAAAGAAAAAATAGTTTAAAGGCCAGAAGAAAAAGTCAGTCTGGGATTAAAGATTTAAAAAGAAAGTAAACAGTTTGTACATTGATGAGCAATACGTAACTGAACGAAGTACACAG
>BGPR01024739.1:4010-22935 GCA_013235015.1 Araneus ventricosus | reverse complement strand
AAGTTCGGTAATTAAATCAAGCTCAATAATTTTATGTTAAAGAGATTCGAATTGACATAAGTAGTATAGAAGATTCGAGATGCAATGGATTATAAAATATTTAATTTCTTAAAAGTTTAATTCTTACAAAAAAAATTTGAAAATTCTTACTTTTCTCTTCAAAAATCTTTTATCTTTAATAATATATATATAATCAATCTTTTGACTTGAACGTCCGAATTAAAATTTCTAAGCGAATTACGAAATGCGCTAAAAAACGCTTTTAGGTGACAGTATTCATTTTTACCTTTGGTAAGAAAAAGAATTAAGAAGAACAAAAAAAGGCTATTTTCCCTAATTATGAATTAAAATCATCACTTCATAATTGCAACGTCGTGTAACATATCGTGGCAATCCCGAAACGAGTTTTAGTGATAAAACACTGAATAAAAATTATTTAGTGTTTAAATAAATAGCAGCATTCACATTGAAATTTAATACATTTTTGCATTTTGATCGCTGCGAATCAATTTTATGTTTATTATATTTTTTTTTAATGTTTTAAGACAGAATTATTTTACTATTCTCATTATTGTAGTTACTTTTCAACCAACGAGGCATACGAGTGGTTAACATCTACAAAAGTATCTGGAATTACATACAAATTATATTTTTATTCTTTCAATTTTTAAGTTATGAATAGAAATGTAGGTATTAGCCTGCTTTTGCGTTGATATCGCTTTAATATCTGGTAGTCAAACATGGATCTTTTGACCACTTCCATCTCAAGACACTATAAAGTCTCTCTGAGAAAGAAAGAATTTTTCCTTTTTTTTTTTTACAAGATGCGTTACGCACTCCTACTTTATTCTAACTTAAAACAGAGAAGCACAATTTTTCTCTCCAGTTATTGTCCAGGAAAGAAAGACCAATAGGACTGGGGCCCCTCAACTAAAACGTTGTAAACATGACTACATAAACGCCCCCCAAAACGCTTAAAGAAAAGCATGAGTGTCGCCTTTTCAATGATGCCAATTGGTTTCTTCAGAGGGCAAAATTTCTTTCCCCCATCCTCTCCAGTAACAGTTCCAGACGAATTCTCTTGTTTGTCATCTTTATGACAATAAAATGAAACTATAAAAAAAAGCATGTCTTATGGCCCTCTCTCAAAAGAAGTGCATCCTTTTCACACAAAAGGATGCAATCCACTCAGTCTTTCCGGTCGCTTCCGATACCAATAAAAAAATCTAAACGAGTCCTCGCGGCTGGACTTTGCACAGAAGAGGTGTCCTGTTCCAATAGTCGGAGGATTGCTCGAGGGTTTCTAGATCGGTTTCAGCGTTTTGGAGAAACACCGGTAAATGCGGGTGGTCGAATTTCGACGGCAATAAATCCCTATTTCCTCCCAATGCTTCGTTCCAGGACCAGGTTTCTCTGCCCCTGGCTTCGTTCCTTTGTTTTCACTCCTTTATTTTTTTAAAGAGAAGAGGGAGAATCTTTTCTGTGAATTGAATTAAGGCTTCAATATCGTAAATTCGACACCGGCTTAGCACTGCATGCATAGATTTTGAGGCCCCCCTAGATTCTCGAAGCACGAGGCTGACGCCTCTAACGCCTGTGCGGAAAACCGCCACTGGTCATGATACCTCTGAATAACCTTCCTCAACACAACGCCATTTTGTTATGTATCTACCAACATAGCATACTATTCTCTTTCTTTTTTTAACAATATAGAAGAAAATTTCATTCATAGAGAAATAAAAGAGGAAAACTAAATTTAAAATTTTGCACTTACCCTTGCATGTAATGAATTGAGGCTTGTTCAAGACAGGAGAAAAGGACACAACGCAAATCTATATCTTTAGCAGTAAAAGGCAATGTAGTGAGTGAGATATGGAGATTGCTTGCATGCTCTAACGAATTCTGTTCTGAAGTTTCAACCAATTGTGATGGTCTGTTAAGACGTCATAAAAGCTCTTCAGCCAAGAAACCTCTCCCCCCTCCAAACGAGTTTAAATTCCCCAGGAAATTCCAAGAACTCTTTCCCCCCAATAGAATATTCTTTATGTGTGCCCCAATGATTAATCTTTTCTATGCTTCAGGTTAAGGAACGAACCTTAGAATGATACATTAGAACAGTGGTGCGCAAACTGGGATGTCCTTTGTCAGAAGTTCCGACAAGAAGCACTTAGCCGCGGTTAAAACTTTTTATGATTCTGCGCAGCGTCAACCTACTGTCGGTTTTTTTTACTGTAGCGTATAAAAACTCTAGAAAATGATACATTAGAACAGTGGTGAGCAAACTGGGAATAGGGGTCACGGAGAAGTAATATTTGGGGGGGTCGCCAAATTCAAAGAAATTTATTTGACAATAAAAAATATAAGGCTTTTTTTCCCAAAAAATTATCAGGTACCAGTAAAACAGTGAAAAGAGATAATATTATTTATAAAAATGGAATAATTTTTTTGCGTAAACTATTGTCTGTTTTCTTCGGCAACCTGTAATCATAGTCATAAAAGGCGATTCTCAAATTGAAATGCCCTCCGCATGCTTTCTTGTGTGATTCATTTGCAACTTGGGTCGGTCTGACGTTTAGTAGTAGCCCTCTATGCTGCAGCTTGTTCTATCTAGGTGTGCTCTACGCTTTGCTATTTAGTCTTTATACTGTGGTCACAGCAAAAACCGTGCTTTTCTTTAAATCTGTGCCTCAGTGGTTCGGTTTGCTGCTTCTTACATTCATTCAAGTGCATTCTGTCATTTTGTTTAAATTCTGTTTCTGTTAATTTTAAGTAAAAACTGCAATCGGGTATGCGCTTAACACATTTTTTAAAGTATAGAACAGTCCAATAGCGTGCTTGGAGGGCAATAATGAACAATTAATGAAAAAAACAATCTATATATTAAAATATTTATAAAGAAAAACTTTTTTTCTAAAATATTTTGCATGTATTTAATTTTTTTTAATACCATTTTTGATTTTTTCGAAAATTAATTATCCTCAACTGATATTTTGTTGGAAACGCTACCAGCGCAGTTCAAACGTGTAAAGGAAGAGTTAGTTCTGCTTTTGTATCACAGATGGCGTCCCTACACTAGGCCTACTTTTGCAGTTTAAATGCGAATACAAATTCAAAATTATTGTAAGCTGAATTTTGGGAAAAAAATTGTAATTTTGAAATATAAAATTTTCCGTCTTTGGAGTAAGTAATGTTGAACATAATTTTATTTTTTGAAAAAATTCATTAGCGGTGGAATGAAGCAAGAGAAAGAATATTGATTAATTGATTAAAATTGTTTTATGGGATTTTCAGCTTCAAAGGCTATTAACCTCTATTCATTCCAAAGTTCTTTTCAATCCGCTTTAAAAAAAGAAAGGACAATTGCCATCAAAAAGTATTCCTTCGCTAACCAGAGTGCGCGAAAAAAGAGAGAAAGATTAATTTCTTATTTATTTACAAAAGAAAGATATATTTACATTTTAGGCAGAGATCAACCAATCAGAGTAAAGAGCGCTGAAAAAAAAAAAAAGATTACGACATCGTTACATCAGGGAGAGTGAAACAGGAAATAAGTGAATCATGGATGTGCGATTACAGATTGAATACTAAAATCATAACAATATTAAATCGCTATACAGTGCACTCCCGATTATCCGGGTTAGTCACCGGGAGGAATAGCACGGACAATAGAAAAACACGGATAATCCGAAAACTCCTTTTTTATTAAAGAAAAAATCAACATCAGTACAAAAATATAAAAAGTACTTACATTTGCATGCTGTATAACATCAAACGAGGAATTTTCCTTTTAACATTTACTGCTTTAAAAAATCTGTAATGCGTCTTTGCTTCTGCTGTTTGTTCATCTCTTGTCGGATATCGACGTATATTTTACGAACCGCAATAATGTCACCGCAATTAAATCCTGTTTGTCCCATATAATCTAACAAAGTTTCCACAGATTGTAGAGCAGCAGAATGAGAAATTGTATTTCCCTTATTTAGTACTAGCTGATTCTCCAGTATCAAGTTTTTGAAGGATTTCTAATTTTTTGTTTAACATTTAAAGCGTTTCGTTTTTGTTTCACACCACTCATTTTTACCAGTAAAAAATTTCACGCTACTAACTGACGATAAACAAGACGCAAAAACTGCAGTAAATCGTGCGAAAGTGAAAAGGATGACGTGTCAGGAAGAAGCGTGTTCGTAGGAGAATGAGCTAGCAGGAAGTGGATGATTCATTTCTCGGAAAATTAGGGGTTGAACAGGTAGAGATTGCACGTGGAAGAAGAAAGAAAAAAATCCATTCTTTAGCCTCCGCCGTCACGGCTCACTAGTTTCACGAAATGAATCTCTCGATCGAACGTCAATATCGATTTTACATGCATGATAAGCTTGAAAATGTTTCTCTTTAATTTTTCCGGAAAGTCCGGAATGAGCACGGATAATCCGCGAACCGGATAATCGGTGCACGGATAATAGAGAGCATACTGTATTAGTTTTGCATTTTTTTAAAGTAAGATCCGATATCTGTATGTTATGATTCACTGTAACCTCTGTCTACCTCTACAATATAGACATATGCTCGACTGGCAACACCTGTTCAGATATTCACTCCTTAAATTCAAAGCGTAAATTTTTACTTCAGCGTTGTATTTTTATTTTTTTTATTTTAAGTAACCATCATGTACAGTTGGTATAATAAAATGATTCTCCTTTAAGTTTTCCTTTCTTTAATTTTTGTCTGATTAAGTTACAAATCAGCATGATTTATACAGAGTAATCCTGGACTTTATTTTCTTTCAATGCGGAAGTTGCATGTGACTGAACAACCACAAAGATATTGCATTATTTGTAATTTTATTTTAGCTTTTATATCCTCATAATGGATTTCTGGCTAAAAATAGACATTATCAGGTAGTAATAAAGGACATTGCTCCCCATATAGTGTTCAACCATTGCATGATACATAGAGAAGCTCTTGTTGCAAAAGACATTGATGAAGAATTGCACAAGATATTACAGAATGTTGTTACTGTAATTAATTACATTAAAAGCAACAGCCTAAACAGTCGTCTCTTTTCAATACTTTGTAATGAGGTGGATTCTGTGTATGAGACATTATTAATGTATACCTAAGTCAGATGGCTCTCACGCGGCAAAATACTGCGACGTATTTTCGATTTTAGAAATGAAGTTTACATTTCTTTGAGAGAAAAGAAACATATATTGGCAAGTTTATTCATTAATGAAGATTGGCTCAGGAAACTCGGAGTTACATGGTTGACATTTTCGAAAAACTTAACGATTTGAATTTAAGTCTACAAGGAGAGAGTACTAACATTTTAGCATCGAGCAGTAAAATTGAAGCTTTTAAGAATAAGCTGACACTTTGACAAGGAGAATTGAACGAAAACAACATAGACATGTCCCCGTGCTTTTCAGAATTTACTAATCTAAAGAAAATATAGTTTCCTTGTCATTTAAAAACATCATTTCCCGTCATATGATCAAATTGGAAGAAAACATTTCGAAAAGGTTTGAAAAATTTCCAGATAATGAATTAGGTTGGATACGTGATCCATTTTCTTTTGATGCTTTTGAATCCAATATCCCTTTAAATGAAAAAGAACAGTTAATTGAAGTTTTAAGTGACGAAACACTGCGCATTCAATTTAAGTCTCTAACTTGCCAAAAATTTTGGTTATCGATTGGAAACGAATATGCCGATTTGAAGAAAAAAGCAATTAATATTTTGATTCAGTTTGCATCGACCTACTTATGTAAAACGGGCTTTTCAAAATTAGTCTCCATTAAAACAAAATATCGAACGCGATTGGATCCAAAGGTTGACTTACGGCTTGCGATTTCCAATACAGATCCGAACATAGAAGCAATCATGAACTCTTTGCAACCGCATACCTCACATTGAATTCTTATGATGTAAAATTTTTCAATGTATTTTTCATTAAAAAATATTTACACCCATATTCATAAACAAAACTATTTCTACATAAAACTATGCGTTTTATTAACACCACTAATAAGGTCGAAACATAAGCACAAATCCCCAAAACAATTTCACTTTAACCAAGTTGATGCTTAAAAAAACGTCTGTTTTCTATCCGGGGTCGCGACAAAATTGAACGCAAAATGGGGGGTCGGAATCGAAAATAGTTTGCGCACCCCTGCCCTAACATGCTTAAAAAAACAGAACATAACCCAATTTTCAAAATAAACGTAGAATCAGGACATACGTGCAAATTCTAATTTATTTTTCTGTGTTCCAATGATTTTACTATAGACAGTACTTCTACAAATTATTTTCTGTTATCAACATGCCTTTTTACTATATCGTGTACGAAGTATACAAAGAGAAAGTATTGTAATAGTCAAAAAATTCGAACTCGAGATTTTGATGAATCTCCACGTTTAGTATAGGCAAATTAAGGTTGGAGACGGAAATAATTATTATAAAGCTAATTCCTTCTGAAATAGATTCTTTGTCCCCCCCCCTCCCCGTACTTCCCCAGAAAAGTCCCAAGGAATCCTCCTTGGGCAACACCCTTAAATTTTGAGTAAATGTCCGCCATCTTGGATTTTCCCCAAAAAGCCATAACTCAGCAACGGACAATCATAGAGAGGTGCTCTCGGTGTCAAACGTTTCTATTTTGGGAGTAGAACTCATTTCTGCAATAAAAAGTCTAAAATAAAGAGTTGATATAATTTTATTAACATAAAACAAATTTAAAAACATACAAAACAGCATTTTTCACAAAAAAAAATAATTTATTTGAAAACATACAACTTGATGGAACTCATTTAAAAATCAAAATATTCACGCATAAATAAACAGGTAGTGTTCAATATCGTTCATTAAAATCGTCTTCGTCCGTGCGAAGAGCAACGTCGTCGAATAAAGAAAGGAGGTAAGGTACCCATTCATACTGTAGACAGCCTTCAAGGTTGTCTGCACTTCTTAAAACACACGCGATGCGGGGGGACAGTTGTTTAGGGCAAAAACTACAGGATCTGTATCAATTAATTTAGTATTTTCCATAGCGGCCAGTGTGAACACTTGCACTTTCCTCTTCAAAGTCACGTCAGCAAATCTTTTTCCCACAATTCCTTTGGCAGCATTTTAGCCTAGCTCCTCTGCTGAGTCACAATCAACTCTATCATCGGCAACAATTCCTGAAGACAGAGAAATGAGCTCTTCGGATTAGTTGAAGGGCGAATGCTGTTTCAGTCAAATTAAAAATTTCTTCAAATCACTCGTATCTCGAGTCTGTCACGATTTAAATAAAGAAATGTATTGGTCGGAAGATTCATCCGTTACTTCAGCAAAAGCTTCCACTGTTCCGTCACCTGAAGACTTCCGGCATGGTGCAAATGCAACGCGCTACGACGCCATTATACATTATTCGGCCTTGGGTCAAGCCACCGCTAACCTTCATAGATCGCATTTGACCTGCTCTATAGTTACGTCCTTCCAAACGCCGCACGAAACTTATACGATCGCCGAACTGTAAAATAACCCTCACTCAGGAAACGTTCAAACTCTTGATCCGACAAACTAGTCTAAGATATATTCTGAAGGTACAGGTGAGCTGATTTAGCGTAATGAATATTCCCAGCTGCATGGAGGTGAACTAACATGCGTTGGACGGAGTAGAGATTAAGATTTCAGTCGTCTGTTCTTTCCACTCTCACTAAATAGTGCATTACAGAAACTTCCTTAAAATACTGCAAACATAATTTAACTTTACGACTTCTTTCTTCTAGTGTCTTCGCCGTGCTGGATAGAGCACTCAGTAAAGGTTTGCCTTTTGATAGAAAAGATTTTTCGGAGGAAGACAAGCTTATCAACTCGTTGCGAATTCTTCTGAGAGTTTCGACGTCAGAACCGCTTGAAAATCCGTTTTCCTCGCAATACTCCACAATCAAAACACCGATTGCTGCCTGGGAAAGCGAATGCTTTTGCGTAATGCTATTGCATAAGCATGTCCATTTAGCCATGTGGAAAACAGCGTTTTTAGCAAATACCTCACATTTCCTCGAGGCCACTGTCACCCATGATTTTTCTCACTGAACCCACGTAACTCATAAGCAGATGAAATCCACCTATCCTCACTATTACCTTGGGCATAATATAACGTTCAATATAATTCCAACAGTCAAACAAGCTTCAATAGGCTGGTACAGAGAGGGGATCCTTTTCTTTACAGGTCATGGCCTATTCGCAGAATATCTGTATAGATTCCATCTGGCCCCTTCTCTATACTGCAGTTGCGGGGAAATGGACTCAACAATTCATTATGCTACAAGGTGTATTCTAACACCATCCTCGCACATGGTTTCTCTGTCCAGTGAAAATGAAAAAGCATGATTTAGAAGTGTAGCAAGTAATCAAGGCGCAAGGAAAAAGCTAAGATTTTTTATTAAACATCTTCATCGTTACCAATTTTTGCTTAAACCTTATCCTTAATAATAAGTGTGAAATTTAATCATGTGATGAATGCTGTTGCATATTTTTAATTAATAATTTTGTGAATAGTACCCCTTTTTATGTTTCCAGTAATCTTGTTTATAGATGACTGGTAGAGTAGTTTTAACAGATGATTGTTTTAACACTTTTGTTTTTGTAAGAAAAATATCGCCAAATTAACAGTATTGTTTATTGTATGTTAGCACTATTACGTTGGACAGCTCATCAGTATCGTCCGCCTGAGAAACTATACCCATAGCTTTAATGAAAAGCGGCTGAACAAATGTCATAATACACCTTTGTTGCCGCTTCCTGCATTCTTCATCAGCGAAACAAAGACAGGTATTAATTGATGTGGGGTTAGAAGTTTGAAGATTGACGAAGGGCAAGGGTATCACTGCTGACTTTTCGTATCATCTTTTTCCTGCGACATTCTTCATGAAACCACTCCATCCCGTATGAGATTCTTCAGCTGACTTGGGATCCGCCGCGCCGTCCAAATCCAGTGGTATAAGGTTCCGATTTTGGCATTCATCGGTCGAAATTTCAGGGAGAGGACACCTTCATTACCGTGCGATTCAATCCATGGTTCTTGGGCCAGACGTGAGTAACGATTGGAATGAATCCAAACTTTCCAACAATATTTGCCGTTGGTATAATCTTTTGTCGTGGAATCAGGATGGTGCCAGAGGGGGGAACGGGGGCCAGGCCCCCACGTCGGGGAAAATCTTTGTCAGGGACATTCAACTGTAGTTGATAAATAATAATCTAGCGATAATTTGAGACCAATTTCATTACACTCATCGCCCAGGTCGTGCCCCCTGTCAGGCAGATCGTTCCCCCTTGTCGGGCAGTCTAGCGCCAATCCACGGTGTAATAAAGGTGAATACAAGAACATGTCTGAACAGCTGAAACAGGCGTAACACACTGCACTCCTCCCATCACATGAAAAGTTCCATGTCGATCCACAGTTCGAGTGTTGTGATCTGCATTGTCGAAAACAAACTGAACAAATCCATTGTCCTGAACTTCACTTAAAGTGTTCATTGTCATGGAAGTTTCATACTTACAGATCTCGCTGTAGGAAATAGAGGATCCTAACAGCTGCATCTATAATCTTTTTTTTCATCAAAGGCGTCTTTTTTTCGGTCGGCGTACCAATTGTCCGTTAAAATCTTTTAGGAAACTGGCCTAAAAGAAGCAACAGTTCCGAAACATTTTGTGCTGGCTGAAATAAGAACGGCATTGCTGTAGCGCCCTGATAAAAGCTCACGCAGACGCTTTTCACTATACAACTTGTCACTCCCAGTACTGAAATGTAAGAGTATCTCCTTAAGGTTCGACAGCAGGTACTGGCAGCGAATGTGCAGGAGAGTCCTGCTTCAATCGGAGTGTTCCGGAATACGGGGATGAACGCGATACCGAGGAGCATGTCCAAGTCAAACGTACCAGCGCTTCAACCGGAGAGGATTATTCAAATTGAAGACGATTTTAATGAACGATATTTAACACTACTTGTTTATTTATGCGTGAGTATTTTGATTTTAAAATTATTTTCATCAAGTTATATTTTTCAAACAAATTAAATTTTTTGTGAAAAAATACTGTTTTTTGTATGTTTTTAAACTTTTTAATGTTAATAAAACTATATAAACTCTCTATCTCATACTTTTTATTGCAGTAATGAGTTCTACTTGCAAAACAGAAACGTTTGATACCAACAGCACCTCTCTATGATAGTCCGTTGCTGAGTTATGGAGTTTTGGGGGAAATCCAAGATGGCGGACGCGTTTACTCAAAATTTAGTGGCGTTGCCCAAGGATGATCTTTTGGGATTTTTCTGGGGAAGTACAGGGGGACGTAAGGAACCTATTTCAGAAAGAATTAGCTTAATAATAATTATTTCCGTCTCTAGCCAAATTTAGGTTTAATTTGCCTATACCAGGGGTCGGCAACCTGTGGCTCGCGAGCCGCATTCGGCTCTTTTGATGTAAAATTGCGGCTCTCCAGTTCCGTACGAAAAAATTAATAATTTATTATCAAAACCCTTAAAAGATAAGAAAATATATTTTTAAGTATCTAATTTCTCAATAGCTTCTATTTTCATAATCATTAATTACAAATCGCTACGCTTAACATGACCATAATGAGATAAATTTGAACTATTGTTTTGTTCTTAGAGATGAGACTCCGTGACCATGTTTATCTTTCAGCCAATTGCATTCCATTTCCGTCTCACCCAAATAGTCACCGTCTAGAGTCTAGACTCTATACGTGTTGTCAGTCAGTCATCCTCGGATAGCGCGGTAAACGTTACGTTGCATGTGTGTTAATTTAATCGCTTGCAGTTTTTGCTTGTTTATTCGATTATTGTTTCAAGAAGAATACGATTTAGAAGCGAATTATCTTCTCAAAGGTATGCACGCGTATAATATAATAAAATCAGTAACAGAATTGGATTACATATCTGAGGATCGTGTTAACGAAGTAATAATGGTAAATAAATTGTTTGTCGTTTTAGATAGCTAGGTAAAATTTGAAAAAATCATTTTTTCAGCTCCGCCGCCAGTATGGCATCTGGTAAAAAAAAAGAGAATTGAAGAAAACCGAGAATTCAATCAGGATTAGACGGAGTCGTTTGCATTCATATGCAACACAGGTGATCTTCCGACTTGTCTCATTTGCCACGAAAAATTCGCTCACAATAAGAAGTCAAATTTGGAGAGACACTTCACTACAAAACATACCCAGTTTGCTGGTAAATATCCAACCGGTGACGCACGAAAAAAACGCTGTTGAAGAGCTCCAAAAAAACAACAGTCAAGTTCCATGCTAAGTAACTGTACGCAATCTTCCAATAGTGTAAATCTGGCAAGCTTTACGGTATCATTAGAAATTGCAAAAAGAAAAAAACCATTCACAAATGGTGAGTACGTCAAAGATCGATTTATACGTGCATCTGAAGAACTGTTTCGTGATTTTAAGAACAAAGCAGAAATCATGAAAAAAAATCAAAGATTTGCCATTACCTGCTAAAACAGTGCAAGATAGAACTGCTAAAATGTCTTCAAATGTAACACATATGCAAGTGGAAGACATTCAACTGGCTTCTGCCTTATCACTTGCTATAGATGAGTCTTGCGACATAACAGACACGGCAGAAGTTACCCTTTTCGACAGGTATATGTCGTCCCAAGGTCTAAAAGAAGAACTGCTAGGATTATCGCTCTCGGGGCAAACTCGTGGAGGAGATATAGCAAATGTTGTGCAAAAATGCGTGGAAGACAATGGAATCGATATAAATAAAATCGTTTCTATAGCAACTGTTAGAGCCAGAAGTATGACAGGAATACATAGAGGGGTAACATCAATTCTTCAGAAAAAAATAAACCACGAAATTCTAACGTTTCACTACATAATTCATCAAGAAGCGCTTTGTGCCCAAACATTTCCGGCCGAAATAGTTGAGGTCATGAACTTGGTAATTAAGATTATTAACAGCATCTTAGCAAAAGCACTCTAATATCGCCAGTTTAAAGATTTCCTTGAAGAAATAGATAGCCAGTTTTCTGACCTACTTCTGCACAATAAAGTGCGATTGCTTTCCAGAGGCAACGTATTGCAACGTTTTGTTTTGTGCTTGAGTGAAATAAAAACATTCCTCAATGAAAAAAGCAATGACCATCCCGAATTGGAAGAACACAAATGGCTGCAAAAATTCAACTTCATGGTAGAACCACAATGAAACTAAATGAACTAAATCTAAAACTGCAAGGAAAAGGCAACCCAGCCTACGCCTTGCTTGAAGAAGTAGTTTGTTTCGGAAAAAAAATTACTTCTTTTTGTTGAAGACATGGAGAGCGGTAAATTACTTCATTTTAAAAATCTGAAGCAATATCGAGATGAGACCTATGCAACTATTGACATGAATTACTTCAGCATAGCTTTAAAAAACATGAAGGATGGATTCGCTGAGAGATTCGAGCAATTCAAAACAAACAAAAGTACTCTCGTGTTCATAGTAAATCCTCTCAACACAAATACAAATGAGATCAACATTGAGCCATTTGGAATTGATGCTGGATAGCTTCAAATGCAAATGGATTTGAAAACCAAAGACTTGTGGAGTGGTAAGTTCACAGAACTCAAGAGCAAGTTAGAAGAGTTGGAGGTCCAGAAATGCATGCACATCGCTCAGCACAAGTGGACAGCTCTAAAAGAAATTCCGCGAGTTGAGGCCCTCATATTTGGCGCATGGAAGAGTCTTCCAGAATGCTACAGTGAGGTGAAGAAGTTGGCATACGGAGTGCTGACGATCTTCGGGTCGACATATTCGTGTGAGCAAGCGTTCTCTTGCATGAATATAATAAAAAGTAAAGTTAGAAGTCAACTAACAAATGAAAATCTAGAGTCGTGCTTGAAACTTTAATCAAACTTTCAAAAGGCATACAAAGCCAATGCTCCCATTGATGTAACTATCTATATTTGTGTTTTTATATGAATAAATATTATTCCGTTTTTAAAGCAGTTTATTTTAAATCAAAAATCAAATATATATAAGCAAATACTATAATATTGGAACGAAAATTTTTAGTGGCTCTTTAAAAACTGGGAAATTTTGTAAATTGTAACTTTTGGCTCTTCCGTTTCAATAGGTTGCCGACCCCTGGCCTATACTATACCCTCTTGAGACCCAAAGGTTTATTTTCGACCAATTTTCACAAAAATCGAGATTAATACTCTTGACAGCATTATATAACACTATAAACTTAATTTATGAATTACATATTAATCAAATTAATTAAATAAAAAAATAAGTAAATAAATAAACTGTATAATTAATTACACTGGACTATTCTAAACATTGGACATCGGGATTTAAGGGCTTTGAATGGAAATCAACTTTTTTCTAAATAAAACACAAATGTCCATTAAAATAGACGCGGGGTCTTAAGAGGATGTGATAGAACAAATGATTTTCGAAAAATGCAGCTTTTAGAATTTTTTCCGTACTGTTTTTCAAAAACGTTAAATCTCAAAATGTATAAATTGGAGTTGGTTCCTTAACGCATATCAGAGTTCAATTAACGTTTCGAGTAGAGCAAGAATATGAAAAAATACAATGGAGATGAACAAATAATTTTCAAAAAATGCAGCTTTTAGAATTTTTCCGTACTGTTTTTCAAAAACGTTAAATCTCAAAATGTATAAATTGGAGTTGGCTCCTTAACGCATATCAGAATTCAGTTAACGTTTCAAGTAGAGCAAGAATATGAAAATACAATGGAGTTTGGTCTGCTTTTCCTTGAACCCAATCATCATTAAAACCAGTAAACTTGACGTCATGATTCGAGAATCGTGATATTTCTGTCTGTTACAAAATAATTTTGAAATGCACAAATAATAAAGCTAAAGCGAACGGAATCTGGTTATGCTGGGCAGTCCTTCAAATTAACTTGTAATACATAATGCGAAAAAAACTGATAAAAGCAGGACTAAGTGAGCTTCATCTAAACAAACTGCAGACGATATCATAATATGATAAAAGATTTTGAACAAGAAGCAACAAATTAGTTTCTAAAATTTGAGAATAATATTCTAAATCTCCTACTGTTTCAATTCATAACTTAATGGATGAGTTTTCTGGTTTGTTCACATGCCTGTATTATGTATTTCCGGTGTAATGCTAAGTCAATGGATTTTCAAAGCGGAAGTCCAACTTACAAGCAGATAAAGTCAAGGTTTTTAACGTAAGTAAACAAACCAGAAAGCTCGTCCATTAGCTCACCTATATGATAAGTTAAACGAGTAAATAAATTAAATAAATAAATAATGAAATTTTTTTACAAATATTTTCAAATATCGAAAATATCCTCATTGAACTGATGAGTATCATAACCGTCTGATTACAAGCTCGAGATGATGTCTTCGGTCTTTTCAAAATAAAAAAAGTTTCCTAGTTTGTTTAAAAAATATGCAAATAATCTTCATAGCTTAAATTGATCACCAAAGTTCCAATTCTAAAATAGTAATGAGTGCATCAGAATGTACAACGGGTTCTTTTTTGCAGTTAACTGTCATTCTTGTTTTTTTAGGTAAGTGAAAAGAAAGTTTAAATAATTGATAGCATATATAAAATTGTAGTTTTCTTGTCTGTAATATGTGAAGTGGCCTTGGTTTTCTTTTAAAGTATATGTGCATGTAAAACAATTTAGCTTTAAAAACAGTCAGTCCTTTTTTTTTGGAAGTTGATTGCATTGTCATTTTCTTTTAAATTGAACAATAGAACTTATACGCAAAATATTTATCGTTCTTTTCAACATGTATTCAGCTGTATCTTCGAACTTTGATATTCAATCTAATGCATTTTTTTTTGTTGTTTTTCTTTTAGGCTACTTTATATTGTGCATCCGAAAATATTTTTCGAAGGTAAACAAATTTATTTTACTGATCATTTTCCTTATTTGGTGAACTCTTTAAATCATCCATAGGATTTGCGCACACACACGATACTATATGTAATAAAATAAAGAAATAATTTTAATACTGTTGAGTGAAAGCTAAGTAATCTATGTTTGAACTTAATCTGGTTTTAACTGAAACCACTGCTTGTGAAAACGGTTGGAATCTAGAAGTTGGTACATACTTATAAAATAGCGTCAAGTTGCCAAAGTTAATGCAAGTATTTCTTTCATTAGTTGTGGCGACTTGGCACCATTGAAGTGCAGCGGTCAAGGTCTTGCTTTGGCGATTTGGCGGCGTTTTAAGAGTGTGTACCAACTTCTAGATTTCAACCGAATGCTCTTTCAAAAGAAATCCTGGAACAGCTTTCATGTACGGCATCACTGGCGATAACCTTGTATTGGGACTTTTTGTCACCTGACCGAACATCGTATCGTTAAGTCGCCAAAACAAAATATCGCCAATGAGGTCCTATATTGAAGCTGTTGAAAAAAGTCGCCAAAACAAAATTGTCGCCAGTGATGCCGTATATCAAAGCTGTACCAAAATTCTTAATATGAGAAACCGGTACTTACGTATTAACGCCACCGAAGCTGAAGTTGCGCTAATGCGCCAAGATTGGCGGCACTTAAAAACCGCCAAAACTGTAGGCGACCGCCAAATCTGTAGCTGCGGTGACGTTAATATGCCAGATTTGGCGGTTTTTAAGTGTCGGCAATCTTGGCGCATTAGCGCAACTTCAGCTTCGGTGGCGTTAATACGTAAGTACCGAGAAACCTTATTAAATTTGCTGAATGAAGTTATGGGGTTAACCTTGCAAGTTTTCACGGTTGAAATCTAGAAGTTGGTACACACTCTAAAAACGCTGCCAAATCGCCAAAATAAAACGTTGACCGCTGCATATCATTGGAGCCAAGTCGCCAAAGCTATATGAAGGTATTACCTATATTGGCTTTGGCGACTTGGCGCCATTTTAAGAGTGTGTACCAACTTCTAGATTTCAACCGATCATTCAAGCTGAGAAGAAGTGTTTCGGCACTGCCATTCAATATTTAAATCTAAGTCAAGCTATCTAGCAGCGTAACCAGGAATTGTGGCACATGGCAAAGTAGTTCGGATTTAGCCATTGAACCGCTCCGTGCAAAAGTTAAAAATTGCGCCCTTGTGGGACTACAATGTAAGCATTCTAAAAAAAATATTAAAAGTTATATGATCTTTTTTACATTTTTTAAGCGATCGACCAAAAACAACAGTGTAACTCGGTAATTGACACAAATACTTATAATATCTTTTCACGTAAAATACTTTATTTAAAAGAAATTAGCAGGAGAATAATTCAGACGATTTTTTTTTTTTTGCGATCTTTTAGTTCAGAGAAATCTCTAATTAATTCGGAAACATCTAAACTGTTACTGAGATCATACTCAAGTCCTACATAGCGAGGTCTGACAATCTTGTTTGAGATGCTGTTGTTCTCAAATAGTTCTTGATTATTTTTAGTTTGGAAAACTACGATCCCCGGATGCAACACTTATTGGAAGAGTTAGTAAAATTATTAGAGCAAGCAATGCACAAGTTTGGAGCAAAATTCATTTTTGTTATCAATTTCGAAACTTTCAAAGGTGGCAAATCTTTTCTTAAATAGAGAACACACCACCGATATTTCACTACAAAGTTCCAGGCTGTTTATATCCGATGATTCTCCATGTGTTAAAGTGTTTTCCAAATCTTAGTAGTTGGCCAAAATTACAGAAGAACTAACATCTTTTAGTTCATATATATGTTATAAAAAACAGAAGTAACTGTTGTGATGTTGCAGCTGAGTTTTTGTCGCCAAGGGCACGATAGTTTGGCGATGCGACGACATTTGTTTTGGGTGATCAGTGACATTTTATTCTTCTCTTGCCGTACGCGACCCGGCAAATTTTTTTAACTTAAAAAAACATAATCGGCTTCGCTTTCAGAAAAGCCGGTAGCCAGTAGTTTCGCTTCTTCATTGAATGTTAGGAATCTAGGTTTTTTTTTTTAGATTCCAAAAACGAGAATTCCCGCATGCGCTGCCTGCAGCATCGCAAGTGGGCTGGCGGCAATTTTTTTAACTTAAAAAGACATCAGCGGCCTGTAACTTCGCTTCTTCATTGAATGTTCGGAATCTACCTTCTTTTAAAAATTTCTGCAAACTGTCAAAATTAAAACCGTTCAATTCCAAAGGAAATACCATGCAAATTCTATTAAATCGTCCAATAAAATTTAAATTAGCGCATAGCTGACCAATCAAGACGAAGCTTCGAAGCGCAGAACTCCAATTTAATAAAGAGCGCGCCAGACACTAATTTGAACATCACTGCGCAACCAAAACAAATGTAAACACATCGCTAAACCGTCTTCCTCTTGGCGTCAAAAAGTTAGCGATGGAAAGTGTGGAGAAACGGCTCCGTACCCTAAACTTAACTTTAACCCTATTCTGCTCATATACAAAGTATATATTATTATTTACTAAATAAAAGTTAAAATTGGCATTATTTTCTGTACTTTCCCGACGATCCCAGGCAGAAAGCCTGCCAAATCTTAGTAATAACTCTCATTTAGGAATGAATGTTGGCGAAGATTGGAGCTCCACTAACGGGAAAATATTGGTTGAAATCTATGTGTCCCTTGAGATTCTCGCCAATAAGGTAACCCATTTGGCGGACCAACTATAACCGCTTCAATGCATTGTTTGACCTCCAAATGGGTCGCCATATTGGCGAGGAAATAAAAGGGCACATTAAAGTAGATTTCAACCAAAATATTTCCATTGATTTTATTATTATTTATAATACATGTAAAAGTGTATAATTTATTTATTTCATCCTTTTTTGTCTTTTTCCCCCTTTTTGTGAGATTTCATTTGCATAGTTTGACCACGGATTCCGAGACTACCACTTTTGGACGACTTTACACCGGAAAGGGGTGTCGGGCAATGAGTCATATGAGCGCATTTCCGGAGTTCTTTGTTAGATCACGCTCACTAAAATATAAACATCACCCTTCCATTCTTCACTTTCCCCCCTATTTTGATGAAAATAACTCCGCCCGGCGCATGAGCAAAAGCGCGGAAGGTTTCCGAATCCATTGCTATACAATAGGTTAAGTTTTTTTTTTTACTTTTGTTGTTATAAAAAAGTATTCCACTCATAATAATTCCATAAAATACCTATTTATAAATAAGCAATAAATCTCAACCCTTTGACTTGCTCATATAAAAAAAACTGTTAAAAATTAAAATGAAATTCTAAATTACTTCCAACAGATAACTTGTTCCTTGTTGTGGCAATACTCTTCAAAGTTTCCATTTGTAGAAAACTTCAAACACATTTAGATTCTGAAACCCCCTTTTTGACTTCAGAAGAGATTAAGGTTGAAATCTAGAATTTAGTATACACTCTTAAAATGGTGCCAAGTCGCCAAAGTTAACGCAGGTATTACTTCCATTAGCTTTGGCGACTTGGCATTAATGAAGAGCAGCGCTCAAGTTATCGCTTTGGAGGCGTTTTAAGAGTGTATGCCAATTTCTAGATTTCAACCAAGATTAAAATCTAAGGTACTTTTCCGTTAGCCGGGTGCAAATGTCGCCAATTGCGAACCAAGTCGGCAGGCGCAAATGTCGCCAAAAGTTGGCGGAATTCTACATTATTTGGCGATTTTTCGCTTGCGCCCGGCTAAAATGATGTCGCCAATTGTGAACCAAACGCGAGCCAAGTCGGCGGGCGCAAACGTCGCCAAAAGTTGGCGGAATTCTACATTATTTGGCGATTTTTCGCTTGCGCCCGGCTAACGGAAAAGTACCAAATCTAAAATCCTATACACCCTCTGCTCAAGCCATGAAATGTCACCCCACCGCCAGCATGACTACATTAATAGCCATCTTGTGTCTTGTCGGTGGGGCAAATTGATATGCTTTGGTTCAGCGGGTGAGCAGGCTTCTAGATTTAAAATTCAAACTAGCGATTTTGCC
>BGPR01024737.1:0-22938 GCA_013235015.1 Araneus ventricosus | reverse complement strand
ATCATGATGGATAAGAAGGCATCTGAATAAGTGGCTGCAGGCGAAGTGATATATGGGATTGTGGCAGCATACAAGACAGAACCTACGACAGAATCTTCGGACCATTAGAGAACTGGTTTAGATGGATTTGCTTGATGATATACCAGCGTTGGGGTCTGATCAGTGCTCTGGCATTTTAAGCTTGCACCCACCTAAGCCTTTCGAAAATTTCTTATACTACTTATATATAACATGTACAATATTCTTCAAGAAAACTTAAATTATATGTTAGGAAGAAATCACTAGGGAAATTATTGAGAAAAAAAAACAAGATAAAAATTTCAAACACATAATGGGAACTGAAACTGAGCACGAAATAATTTTAATAGTAATAAATTTTCTGTAAGTTTAGATTTTTTTAATTTTTAAAATTTTTAAAAACTTTATATATATATATATATATATATATATATATATATATATATATATATATATATATATATATATATAATTTGAAATTAATTCGAATTGATCCCAAAGAAAATGTCGTTTGATCTGACAATTACACATACTAGTTAAATTACAGCACACCGTTACTTTTAAACTCTGGACGAGTCCATTTTTGAATTGCCCCTTTAACGATCAAATTAACATTGGTGGGGAAATCTAAAGATAGGGATCGCGCCTTAAATGCCGTCTTTATCATTTGACATTTCAATATTCGAAAATTTGCTCTCAACTGGCTCCAAAACTGACGATTATCTAACAAACCAACCACTAGGAATGCGTTTCATATAGTTTGCACTTTTCACTGAAGTGCGAGATCATCAATAAAACTGATGTCAGCCAAACCCTTCTAAATAAATGGGTTACCCTAGAAAACGGACCCTAGGGAACCGAAGAATGAAGGCCATGATTTCTATCTCTTCTTCTCTTACTCGAGGTGGTTCTCGGGCGGGGCCAATGCATCTTGAGGAGTCTTTCATAAGTTAATACAGTTTTTAAGCAACGATGAAAAAGAACGCTAAACGAAAAGTGGTTGCTCATATTAACTATTCAAAATTAAAACCATAATGAATATGTATTTTTAGCTTTTTAAAATTGATAAAATCCTATGTTTACTCATGCTAAGTTGCTAAGAAAGCTTCCCCGCATCTATACACTCACTCTAGTTACAATTTAATCAAGAAAGGTATAACATTTTTTTCTGGACTGTCACTTGTGTTTTTAAAACTCAGAAAATGTGAGTACTCGAAATATGAAATAGCCCATTCCTCAACCTTTTAACTGAAAAGAACGCATTAAGGAGACATTTATTCATTTGCCTAATCGGAACTGCAAGACATAAACTTATTTTGTTCAAACTATTTAACTCAAAAGAAAATTATTTGTCTCTATTTTATTGTCACCAAACTTGCGAGATGTTGCCAAACGGCGATCAAGAAATTCGACCCTTTTTTGTAGCCACATACGAGAATTATACAACCTAACTAATTATATTATAATTATTAACAACCTTTTATCTAAAAAAGGACATATTATGGAAAAAAAGTAACTTAAAATATTTTCATATTAACTATTCAAAATTAAAACCAATGATAATTATTTACTTTTAGCTTTTTAAAATTGATAAGATAACCTTTTTCAAAATTTACAAAAATTTCCAAAATTGTTGCTTTTTTAACCAAAATTTTAAACATGCTCTCTTTTCAATGAAATGTTGCCCAAAAAAAGCTTCCCCACCTATATACAAACTCATTCCAATTATTATTTAGTCAGAAAAGATTCAACTTTTTTGTCTGGGTAGCTATTTATATTTCAAACCACAGAAAATTTGAGTTGTTGACAGACAATATAACCCATTTCACAACCTTTTTGGTTAAAAAAGGATAATTTAAGGTGAAAAATAGCTTGAAAATTAAAACCCACAATAATTATTTACTTTTAACTTTTTAAAATCAATCAGATAGCTTTTTTCGAAATTTCTGCTTTCTCTACAAAAATCTTAAACATATACCTACATAAGGTTGCTCAGGAAGCTTCCTCACATGTATAAGAGACTCACAGCAGTTACAACTTATTTAAGAAAGGCACAAAATTTCTCTCTGGGTTCTCTCACTTATGTTTTTTTTAAACTCAGAAAATGAGAGTAATGTAGAGATGAAAAAGCCCATTCTTCAATCTTTTAAGTAAAATGGGCACATTAAGGAGACATTCATTCATTTGCCTAATCGAAACTGCAAGACTTAGATTTATTTATTTTATTTTAACATACAAATAGCACAGGCTCTTACAAATGTAAAACCAAAAAATTTACTTTTCTAAGCAAGAAATATGAAACATGACATAGCTTCTCTGTTTCCTCTGCAAATGGCTCAAAACTATAGTATTGTATGCAGTTGATGATTATTGAGCTGCCATCTGATACTTATCCTTGTAATAAGTTTTTTTAAAAAATTAAAGGAGGTGGGTCAAACCTCCCCTATAGTCTAAACACAAGCACCAAATCTGAATTATTTTAAAACCTAATTTGCAATCATACTAAATAAAATAACAAAGGTAGATTCCTTTACGTTAATGTTACAAAAGTCATGAAATATTACATATTGATCAATACAGACATAGCCAATGACTTTATTGTTTCTACACATTGCAGTATTTACGCTGTGATTCTGTTTTCATGTCATTTGATTTTTTGCTATATCAAGGTTTTATCATTCCATTTTTCATTCCAAAAAGTTATGATAGATTTATCGGTCAGTACATTGGTCAATTTTTTTTATCTCAACACATAATCATTCAACAGGTAGGAATCATAAAGAAATAAACATCTCAGAAGTGCAAATATCTCCTAGATAACATTAAGCCAGCCTTTCTGAAACAGTAGCAAGAAATTGACTCTTGGCACGAATGAAGAAAGACTCTAGATTTAAAAATTAATTTATTTAATCTAGATTATATATATATATACAATATAATTGTGCGAACATTACTTTGTCATATGGTAAAATCACATGACATGGAAACACTTAAATACTACTAAAATGGGCTCAATTACAGAACTCCCTGGTTACAGAGATAATAGTCACTAAATTCTTAACATATAAGAGAATAAAAATTATTAAACATTGTGAGTTGCAAATTGAATACGTGTTTTTAAAGCATAGGATATGAATGCAGCCAATTTGAACAGCAAATTTAAATCTCCATCGACGGTTAAAACCAAATACTCAGGCAGAAAATCCCAAACAATTTTAAAGTTAAGGAGATATTTTTCAATAGTAAAAAGGATAAAGGAAACTCTTAAGTAAATATCTATCATTTTTGGCTACATTATATTGATTTTATTAAACAAATCATGGTCCCGCCATGTTTAGTTAAATATCAAATTAAAGTATTCTGTGAAAAAACTTATTATCAAATTAACTATTAAAATTATTTGATTAATTAAAATTAACTATTTACTTAATTAAAGTTAAAAATTAATTGTTACAAAACTTCACTAAAACCTTTTTCATGTCTCATACTATATGCCAGTAATCTGTATCTTATAATTATCAAATAATTATATTTAATTTAAATAAAAATCACTGTGGCTATGTATGTATGTTCCACATCTCCTCCTAAACCACTGGACTGATTTCAATCAAATTTTTTATTTAAGAAAAGAGAAAGGTCACCTTCAACTGTTCAAAGCCTAAAAGATGCTTAAAATTTCACTTAATTAAAAATTAAGCAAGTCGTTTTTCCGCAATGTCTTTCATTTCCATAAATTTGTTTCTCTCATTTTAATATTTTTTTCAAAATTAATTTTAAACTGAATTCGTAACAATATTCTTGTTGATAAAAAATAATACGAAGAACTGTTTCCAGAAGGAAGAATGCTAAAAGAAAATTTTAAAAGTAGACGATTTAACAATTTATATCGGGACCAGCTATTGATTTATTTTCACGCTTTAAATTAATGAATAATTAACTAGTTAATTTAATTGTTTCAAAATATTCATTAAAACCTTTCATTGACTTTAGTAATTCTTAACAAAATTTGAAGTACCTATATAGCAAATAATAACGTATGAAGAAAACGGATGTTTTTAAAAATTGTCTGGTTCAATTGATATTCTCTTAAAAGCGTTTTAGATCAGAAAAGTAATTTGTGTATTATAATATTTATACTATAGAGTAATTTTTGCATTAAAAATATTAAACATGAAAACATTTTAATCCAGAGCAAAGCCAGGTATATCAATTAACAGTTATAATTAACAAAATTTAACAAAGATATTAACTATTAATTAATTAAATTAATTAGTAATTAAATTAATTATATATTATACCGTATAAAAAGTGAAGGTGAATGCGGTTGATGGGATATCATAACTTCTAAATAATTCTTGATGTCAAAAAACTTTCAATATAAAAGTAGTTTGTTATGATATGGTGATAATTACCCTAATTGAAATTTTCTTTATATCTTCAATCTTAACGAAGCTATGGGGAAATGATAAATTGGGGAAATTGAATATCGCTTTTCAGCTCATAACTTATAAGCAATTCTAGCAGACAAAAAACTTTTAGTATAAAAGTTGTTCGTTATCATAAGGTGATAATTCGCCTAATTGAAATTTTTTTTTCTATCTTTAGTCGTAACAGAGCTATGGGGAAATGATAAGTTGGGGAGGGGATTGAAAATGCTTTTTAGCTCATAACTTCTAAGAAATTGTGGCTATCAAAAACGTTTCAATACAAAAGTTGTTTGTTGTGATAAGGCAATAATTCGCCTAATTTGAATTTTCTTTCTATCTTGAATCGTAAGGGAATTATGGGAATATGAAATTTTCAGTCCCCCACCATTTCCACCCCCTTTGAGCTGGTTAGCCCATCTGCGAACTCGGCCGAGATTTTAACCCTCCTTACAACATATCCGTCGCCAGTTAAAATCTAATCAAAATTACTCTAGTTATCGTGTTTACAAAATAACACGGGCCAAAGCGTTATGCATATACTTCTCTACTAATAATAATAAGGAAAAGAACATTTTGCCCTCTATTCGCATAAATATTGGAGCTACAAGAATGAAAGAGGGTGGAAGAAACTGCAAATGACGAGAGCTTTCCAACGAGGGGTAACATGCATAGGTTAAAACGTATTTTAAGTTAGGGGGAGAGGAGAGGAAGGGTGGGAAAATCACTTTTCAGCTCATAACTTCTAAGCAATTGTATCTATCGAAAAAGTTTAAATGCAAAAATTGTTCGTTTTGATAAGGCAATAATTCGCCTAATTTGAATTTTCTTTCTATTTTCAATTGTAAAGGAATTATGGGAAAATGAAAATTTCCACCCCCTACCATTTCCACCCCCTTTGAGCTGCATAGCCCATCTACGAACTCGACCGAGATTTTCACTATCCTTACAACATATCCCAAGCTGGTTAAATTTACATTAAAATTACTCCAGTTATCGTGTTCACAAGACAACATGGGAAAAAGCGTTATACATATATATATATATATATATATAAACTTTTTAACGAAGGGTGGTTTTGGGTTCTAGGAGTCATGATCGGTGAAGATCTGCAGAAATTTTCCGAAAGTCGTGTCATGAGAACCATTGCAATAGGTAGAGTTCCTATAAGGAATCTACCTAATAATGGATTATGAAAGCAGATTCATTAAATATTGCAAAACCCAAAAAGTAAACAAATCCAGAAGTAAACACACCCTAGGAATTAATATTAAAAATATATTGAACTTAAAATTAAAATAACACAAGAAAGATATGAGAAAGAAGATCCTATATAGAATTCCAACAATTATAATGGCAAGTCTTAAGAAACATTTTAAGAGTATCAATACATAAAAAATAGGCAATTAAATAAAAATGAAAGTAACTGTAAAATGCTATAGACTAAAGGTAAATAAAATAAGTGGTTTTTTTAACTTATAAAACGCTATGGAATAAAGGTAAATAAAGAGAATTGGGAGTTTTATTGGAATGAAGGTTGTTTTTTAAAAAGTTCAATTTGCTTTTCTTTGCTTTCTGCTTTTGTTGCAAATATTTTTAATCCTTAGTAATTGATCGACTGTTGAGTTTTTATAAATCTTAAATGAAATATTGGAATTCCAAAAGTTAAACCTATTAATATTAAATTTAAATTCATTTCTTTTATTGTAAATGCTTAGGTTTAATTCGTTATGACAATCAATATCTAAATCAAGAAAAATAGCTTTAATATTATTATCTTTAGTTTTTGTTCATTTTAGTTCCTCAGGATAAATATTCCCACTAACTGTAGATCTAAAAGCAGATTTTAAACTTAAACCTGTATTCTTTTCGTAATAATGCAGAAATAGGTTTGCAATTAAAGAAGAAAAACAAGATCCTCGTGGAATTCCTTTAATCTGTAAGAAAATATTTTCGCCATTCGAGATGAAATTATTGAAAACGAAACGATTAATTATGTCTAGCCAATAAGCTTCTGAGCAGTCAAACAAGTTTTTTAAGTCATAATAATATTGCATTAAAACCTCGTTTAATTTATTAAGTGGGATGCTTGTGAACAGGTCCTGAAAGTCATACGTCTCGATATGAGTTATTTCATTGTATGGAAAAACTTCACTAACACTGTGAATGCGCCAATGTAGCAGTACGTCCGAAAAGTGAGAAATATTAACAAAAGAAAACATTAAAACCATTTCAGGAAAAGAAAAAAACCAAAATAACAAAACAGAACAGAACGCTAACGGGGGTCGCGTCATCGGTAGGGAAATCCCGAACGAGCGTATACTTATTATTGGTTCTTTCTAACACAAACTCTAGCAATAATGCTAAAAAGAGTTTGTTTCCCCGGAACACCGGACTGAAAAACAATATTTTGAAACAAAGAAATATCAAGCAAAAAATTCATGTCCATTGAAATAAAATACATGAAACTTAATTTTAAAACTAATAATATAAAACCAATAATATACCGCGAAACAGAAAGTCCTCAACGCGTCAATTTCATTTGATCTTTGATCATCAATTCAACATATCCATACAATATATTTTATTTTGTTTTGAGACGCCTACACCCTCTCAAAGTTCTCCCCCCACCGCGGATCTCCGATTTGCCTCGCTCAACAGGCGTAATAATCCGTGGAGTTTAGTCTAAACGGATATTAAATCATGACGAGCCGTTTGGCTAATTTCCATATATTTTTATGGTTTTTTTTCCTTGCCGCGTTCCAAAATATCCAGTTTGTCTGTGAAGTGAATGGCCGGCTTTAGCTACGCCACTCGCCACTCCAGTTTAATTTTGGAATCTATTGTGTATATTTCAGAAGGAAACATTAAGGAAACGTCATAGCACAACGTAAGATGAACACAGTGTTAAATGCCACAAGCAGTTACACTTGCATGTAACTCCCTGGCATCGATACCATTAAAAGGTATTTCAGTCACGATCTAACTAGTGCTTGCTTTCGTTAATGCTTTTTTCTTTACTTATAGACTCGACGCCACCGGGGCCGCCACGAGTACGTGGATGAGAAGTCACCGGATAAGTAAGCGGACTCGTGCTTCCGTGGTCGGGATTGAACGACGCCATTCCGATGACGATACGTAACACCTTCGAGAGCAATTGGGCGGTGGCCAGTGATGGCTGTCCTTTCTCAGTATCCGAGCCGTCGTAGCGATCGTTCTTCACTGAAACCGGATGCCAAGGCAGGTCGAGGGTAACTCGGTTTACGATTACTTATAGCCTACATCTGGAGACACCAAGAGTACGAGGATGATAAGCCGCCGGAGAAGTAAGCTGGTTTTGGCTTCCCTAATAGTAATGTCTGGTATAGTGATGGTGTGGGGTGGAGTTACCTCCACTCCGATGACGGGAGATATTGGGCCGAGGCCGGTGAGTGCTATTAGAACTCCATTCTCATTTTCCGATTAATGTCGTGACGACTACCATTCAACTCACGACGGATGTTTTGGCAGGGCAGAGAAACTCACTGGCAATTATTTATAGCCTCACTTAAAGAGGGGCACCTCAGATGCAGGGATGAGATGCCTCTGCATAAGTAAGTGGGATCTCGCTTCCCTGGTGGATACAATAATGATGGTGTTGCTTTCTTGGCCCATCGCCGATGACGGTTCGTATCCCTGTAATGGGTATGGGGTTCGTCGCATGTGCCGTTCGTTGTTGGGGCTATTATGCATTTAGCCTCAGAGCCTCTGTTAATTGTCGTGGTGGCCGGTCATTCAATATATCCCTGATGCTTAGACAGGATGGAATTTCTCTTTGTAGTTAATTATAGCTTTAATTCCACCGGGGGAACCACGAGTATGTAGATGAGACACCGCCGCATAAGTAAGCGGGTTCTGGCTTCTCTAGTAGGTATAGTGATGGTGTGGTGTTGAGTTACACCCACTCCGATAACGGGAGGGACCTCCTGCAGGAAGGATTGGGCCCAAACCGGTGATGGCCATTAGAACTCCTCCACCCTTAGTTGCCGGGTTGAGGTCATGACGACCACCATTCACAAGTCTCCGGGTGCTAAGGCAGGGAAGATATGGATCATTTATGCATACTGATAGCCTTACGGGCAGACTTGATTGCGATATTATTCATGCAGAGAAGAAAGGTGACGTACATTTTAAACTCCATTGCTTGAAATACGGTAACAAAGGCACAGAAGTTTCAATATCATCGTGTTATCCGACACTATTTACGTCACAGCAAGCACTATCTATTTCTCAATGCACCACACCATGGTTAAAAGGTGACTGCTGAAAAAGTCATCATTTAGTCCTAAGATAGAAGTTGTTAACAATACTTTGAAAAAGTTTTTGAATCTCTCGCACTGTGAATGGAAACTTTTAAAACGCTGTGACTGTGTCACTTTACCTGTGATTTAACTACTTAATTGCATTTTTACTTTCTCGTATACGAAGTATACAAAGAGAAAGTATTGTAATCGTCAAAAAATTCGAACTCGAGATTTTGACGAATCTCCACGTTTTAGACCTCCCTGAGTCCGAAAAACACAATTTTGGAATTATGTCTGTCTGTGAACACGATAACTCGAAAACTATTAGAGCTACGTTGATGAAATTTGGTATGTGGTCTTTAAACATAATTTGTAGGTTTCTATCAAATTTTGGACAAAATCCGTCAGCGGGAAATCTGTCTGTCTGTATGTCCGAAGTCATGTGAACACTATAACTCAAAAACTTGAATAGCTAGATGGATAAAATTTGGTACACCGTTTTATCGTCATGAATGTAGGTCCGTATAAAATTTTGGGCCAAATCCATCAACGGGCTGACTGTCTGTCGGTCTGTATAATAGCATACTTGTTAACTCCATGCGCATGCGTTCTGGTAATGCATGTGCAAAGAAGGGATACTCCGAAAACTTGGCAGTTTGCCAAAAAACCAATTCTGGCGGCGAGATTTTGTAAAGAAGCAAACATTTAGGACGTCTCGCCAGGTCCTGTTGCGCAAAAAAATGCGCAGGGGATTTTATTTGTTTTAATCCTTCAAACCACGCGTGGTTCTAACTTTGGTTAACTTGCGACGGAAGTTTATTTGGCGTCTTTTATTATTCTAGCTCGTATGAACTATATTTTTCTATAAGTATGCTATGATGGTTCTATACATCCTATTTAATTTTGATTGTGCTTTCATAATTGATCTTCATCAAACATGTTATGAAGGAATTACCCTCTTAAAGAATTTGAACTGTATTAAACATTTTGCAGCGTATACATCATTGTTCAATGTATTGATTATAAAGGAAGGATTACGCCACTTTGTCCTTGAGACGGTAAGAGTGGAAAATCGGTTCGCATCTAATCGCTACGCATCTCTTTGAATTTGATTCTTTACGTAAATATTTTACAATCACTATAATCTACAATGAGAAGCTTCTGATAGTCATTGGATTCTGGGTTACAGTAGGTTCGAATTTTTTTTATCCACGCGGAGGGAAGGGAAACAGCACCTTTTTGGGAAAGTATACGAGAAAGTTTAAGGGAGACCACTCCCTCTGGTTTTCTCTTCTGTCTAATTAGATGACAACACCTTTTTTGATTCCATAGAGCATGTGAGTTAGTTAGGGATTACCCGTTATTTTTGTATCCAATCATAACGTCTATGAATGATTTAATTTTAGCTTATAACTTTAAAAATATGTTAATTCGATGCACGAGAGACGATCGGACAGTGCAGTTAAGGGGTTAAACTTGTTGCCTGTTTCGACTCGACCGCTCGGCATTTCGTCTGTTTATCTGTAAATTTGTTTGTCACGCAGTCAAGGCAAACTTTTGTTCGATTTTCTTCGAATTTGGCATAAATATTCCTTGCGGCTATTAAAACGACATATATATAAGGATTTTTATTTTTTGATTCAGTTTCAAGACAGGGGTCATTTAAAGTTTTCGATGTCTGGCGAGCCAAAGGCAAGTTTGGCACCATTAAAACATTTTAGTCAATTTGGTAATGACGATATGTTTAATTGTAATTTTGTGAACCGTCGTAAAAGCAGGGACTTCGCAAATAATTCGTATTCGAAAAAAATGACTAAACCTTTAAAGACTAAGACGACGTGCAGATCTTAGTTGTTTCTTTTTTAAGGGGGGAGGGGGGCGTGGTCTACATTATTTGTATAGAGATCTACTAATTCAAATAATGTGAAAAGGTGGGGTTTTTTTTTGTTGCTAATCTACATTATTTCTATTTCATCTTATTACGTAAATAAATTCGTCTCTCTCCTTTTTAACGGATTTTTTGTTTTGTCCAGCAAACTGCAAATCATGAAACTCATGAATGATTTTGCAGAACGATACACTGCAAACATTTGGTTGTTGTGTGAAAAAAGGCTTTAAGAATATGCCGAAAAATAAATCACGTCCGCAAAGTAATCCGAAAAAAATAAGCTCTCCGTAGTCATTTTTTTTTTTTGTAAACATTTAATCCCATAAATTGAAGGGAAAAATTTTTTCATCGAATTCACCCAAAGCTTTACGAAGAAAAAAGTTTATTGATTAATGATGTCAAAAACTATTTGCAAATTCGTTATGTGTAAAAACACCGCATTATTAAATTTTTACTTTTTGACAGCTTTTTCGATGCGAGTAGAACAAAAATAGGGATTGAAAGGTTTAAAAAGATTTTTTTAACTAAAGTAGGCAATGTCTAAAACATCAGCAAAGAAATGACTGAGTGTAACAATCGAAAGCAAAAACATTTTTTTAAAGTTTTTTTAAACTTTTTCAAGCTCCAAGTATTTTTTAGCAGTCTGGGAAATAAAATGAAATCTCATTTGAGTTTATCTTGAAAAGTAATTGACCCATAAATTTGTACATGCAAGATTAATATTTAAGGGAGCATATAGATGTTACATAGATGTTTTCAAATTTCTCTTCATAGTGTGTGTGTTTGCATTTTTAGGATTAGAACTGATCGAGAGAAAAGTTTATAAACCAGGGGTACTCTGATTGTGAAGCGAGACCTGTTTTTTTTTTTTTGGTCGGAAGGAGGCTTATAATAAGAAAAAAGAGGGCGTGAAATCATGAAAAGAAATTCCTAAAAGTAATTCCAATATAATTAAAGATATGCTGTGCTAATTCAGAAATAAGACGTCTCCTTTCAAGATGGATAGATGAGCTGGATGTTCATCACCAAAGTTCACTTTGAAACCCCTATAAAATGGAAAATATTGAATTAAAAGTTATCCAACTTGGAAATATTAAAAAGGAAGTCACGAAGTTTCATTTAGTCAAAAAATTCCAAAATTTCACCACCAAGGAGAAAATGGCGCTATATTTTATATTCAGGATCAGAGAGTTTGCTTGATAAATACCTCGTTACCTAAATGGGACCTTCAATCAATACACGTCGTTGCAGAATATGGGCTCAAGAAATTCCTAATCTTGTTCATGAGATCCTATTGCATTTCCAGTGGCGTAACTAGGATAAGTGGCGACCCGTCATAATATGATTTTTTTTCGCCCCTAAATCATCATTATTAGTTTAGCTTATTTACCCATATACGCCCGGGAATAATGCCCGGGCATGGCATTTTTTCGCCCCTGATCGTATTTGACTTCAAAAAGTGACATAAACCCACTAACGTTTCGTCACCAGCCAGTGGTGTAGCGAGGGTAAGTGACGCCAAGAGAATAATATTGGTTTTTTTAACCCCATTCGTCATGAATGGCTTAGCAAGCTTAAATGGCGCCTAGAGAATGGTATTATTTTTATACCTCCACATCATGCTTTAAAAAGTGGCATAAAGGCAGTAATTTTTTTGACTCCATGACGCCCCCTAAGCATGACCCCCGGGGCATCTATATCCCCTCTCCCCTCGATCGCTAGGACACTGTTGCATTCATACAAAATCTTCTGGTGTAATTTTACTGCGTTTTCTTCTTTGATAAACAAACTTTGACAGAATGCATCACCTGCTCCGTAGTTGTTGTCGGATATAGATCTATGTTTAAAAAATTCGTAAAACCCGATCTTCAGCAAGGTGTGATCTTAGTCAACACAATTTCTATGCACGACGTGCCTCCACCACATGTTGGTGCATGTGTGAAAGGGTTACTTAGGCAAAATTTGGCAGACGTCAAGATTAGGTCGTGCTTTCCTGATTCATGGCCACCTTAGTTACCAGACCTTAACCCATATATTTTTTTGAATTTGAGGTTGCCTCAAAAACACTGTTCATCGTTACAAGATCATAAATTCATAAGAATTGAAAAATACCATCCACCGACATAACATGCACTTCAAGCTGAGAGGATCGTGGAATTTTCTATTTTGCAAACATTGATAATAATTAATTCAAAAAGTCATCGGCAGGGGAAAAATAGTGCTATTTGCTACATTCAGGACCAGGGACTTTGGATATAGGTACACCCCAACATTTTTACAAATTCGCTATTTTCATAACTTTAAAGACTTCGACGTTGAATGAAGCTTGTTCCTGTAGAAACTCGCGAATTTATTGCATTGGCAAAGGAGGTAGCAACCATGTTAAGCACACACGGGATTTGTGGCACATGTGCTGCATCACATCAGGTGGAACTACCAATAAGTTTATTCAAAAAATAATTCGCAAAAACCTTTACGTGTTCAGATTTGTTCAACAACTTCGACCCACTGTTCCTGTTCAAAGAAATCGTACTTTTTCATCACAATTCCTTGAACACTGAAGATTGGTAATTCGGAATATCTTGTGAATGGATGAGGCCCTATTTCACCTAAATGGAGACACCAACAAACATAACTGCAGAATTTTGTCAATGGAATTCTCCACCGTTGTTCACCACACTGCATTCCCCCATCTGTCTTCAGGAGGGGGCGGTTGATGGTGCAGGGCCTTTTGGGGGCCTGCGGAGGGTGTTGGTCGATCCCTTTTTCTACGGGTAACCATCCAAACTGCGAAAAGGGACCGCAAGGTCTCAAAAGCAGAGTTGCCCCGTAGTGCCAATGTGTTCGGGACTGTTTTTAAAGAGCAATCTGCGGTAAGGGTCATCACATCCTCATGACTGCCGTCCGTTATATATCCAGGTTAAGGATATTCATGCCACCCGGTTATCAACAGCGCGCACTGAGCTTCCCCTCATTTTACAAACGACAAGGCAGGGGAATTGGTCAATATTTTCCTGCCTCGTGACCATCACGGTCACCATACTGTTACAAACATGGAAAGTCGCTTCCCAGCAATGTGAGTCTTATGGTTGGGAAGAGAGTTTTACAGGGGTAAGTATGAGATGACCGACAGCAGCCACGTCTGGACCCCTGACCTTGGCGACAAACTTGGCAACTTTGGCGACGAAATATTGGATCTCAAAGGTGCTGGAATCTTCTCGATATCTCTATTAGCAGAGGAGATAAACTTGAATGTACTAGAAGATTCCATGTGACGTTACGGCCTGCAGCGGGAGACTATATACGGAGAGCGCTTGGATGACGGGGTGTGTGTTGATCGACTTGGAGCGCGAACGTCTTTAGAGTTTCGTCCGCAGTGCGAGCGAGGAAGCTGGTGACAAGAGCGCTACTGAAAGTGCAGTTATTGTCGTTACTAGTTATTTGCTGACTGTTTGTGTTGTTAGATAACAAAGTGCTGAACTGTTATTACCTGTGAATTGTTGTCTGTTTACATTGGTAATCTGTGCAAGAACTATTGTTTCGTGTACCTGTGCTACATGTTTTCCTGCACATTTGTAAATAAACCTTTTTCTCCATTATCCTGCGTGTTGGACTGTTTACACCATACACCCACAGTAAGACTTTTGCAACAATACTTTACCCAAAGTGACTTTTGTCCTTTGGGTGAAATCAAAAGCACCATTCATTGTGACAACAAGAAATTTATCAGATTCACCGATTACCACCATTCACCGACATTTTTGTAACATTCCAGGTGATACGCTTCGAGCTATTGTGAAGATTCAACATTGCGTTTTCATTTGGTTGCAGAAAATTGGCAACCTTACATTGATTGTACTGCCATACCTGTTAATTACAAAATTTGTTATGATGTCAATACCAGTAATAAACTTTGGTTTGTCCCTAGCTATGACTCACAGGCTATAAAATTTCATGACCCCCTTTATAATACGTTCAAGTCTGGTAAATTTTCGCTCTGTAGTTTTCATTTTACAAGAGCATGAAAGAAAAACTTTAATTTTATGAACACACTGATATACAGGGTATCCCAAATGGTCCTTTACAAACATTAACCCACTAATGCCAAAGTGGCATTTTTTGAGCAATATTTTATATACTAACGTTACATGTCATGAAATCAACTGAAAAATTGCTTTAAAAAATTCTGTCTGAAAAAGTTATGTTTTAGCGCCCTTCAAAGCCTAGCATTCTTATTTAGGGACGTAATACAAAACACACAAAAAATCAATCAAAATATAAAATTATGTGAAATTCCAGGAAAATAATATATTCTTACAACCGTATTTATTGATATATTTGTTAAATGCGAGTAAATTGATTGATAAATACTTGCCCTTTTCTTGCCTGACCTACCCTCAAAGTTTGTAAACGACTTTTAGTGACGCCCTCTGTAAATAACGCACTGGTTATATTAATGTTAATGGTGTCAATCAACGAGATGGCACAGTCACAAATGGCAAACATGCAATAGATATAAAAAGTATCCACTTTCGGATTTACACATATTTTCGAATTTCTCCAGAAAGGCTTGAAGGACTGCCCTTGCAAAGAATAGGCAGAACTCCCATTTTACATTGAAGATTGGGTTATGAAGGCTTCTAGGGGGCAAAGCAAAAATTGATGAAGAAGAAATTGATTTGAGCTCACCCCGTATCACAGAAAGCTAAAAATGCTTGTAACTTTCATCAATGGTTTTGTTTCCTATACCAATACTCCATGCATTTTCGTAAAAATAACTCGTATATTCCGAAAGATATAAAGGGGTTTTTTCAATCCCAAAATTTTCCCTGCATGTTTTTCGCTTACAACATGAAGAGTTTTCAACCAAATAATGCGAAACTTACAAAATACCTAAGAATATGCTGGCGAAGCCTTATATTACAATTGAAAGTAAAGTTGAAAGTCAACCAAATAACACGGAACTCACAGAATGCGTGAGAATTTGCTGGCGAAGCCTTACATTAAAATTGGAAGTAAACACTTTGAATGTTCAAGGAAATATGAGTATCCGTAGTGAATAATTTTTAACTGTGCATGTGAGAAGCATAGCAAAATTTTCTTTTATAATTTCGAAGTCGGATATCTTGGGCAGCTTACACAAAAATTCCATTTGAATACTGTTATGATTCAGAAAGATATCGACATTGCAGCGAACTGAATTTCAGTTATTCTCTAAGAAAAGCTAAATGATGAGTGGTTTTCCAAAAATTGAATTTTAACTCGAATGTTCGAATGGTTAATGGTTATATCGAATTGTTTAAAGGCTGAATGTACAGAATACCCATACATTCTTAATTCGATCACAAATTCGAAAAAAAAAATGTAAATCCGAAAATGTCCGGATGCTCTCGATCATATAGTGTAACAGTACACTTGTCATTAAAATCTAACTGTATGCTGTTCTAGGACAACACGTCCTTTTTTCTCCAGCAAAATTCGAAATGTACAGTAGACTCTCTAATCTGACACATATGGAGTTGGACACCTGTCGGACTACACAGAACGTCCGGACTATAGAGGGTCAATAGAAAAATCATGTAAGGGGGAAGGTTACAAGTTTCAACAGGAAAGAATGACTCATCGTCAAGTAACATGTTCCAACAGATGCGTCAGACTAGTGGGAGTGTCGGATTAGAGAGAGTCTAATGCATTACAAAAAATTAAATTGACTCATTGCATTTGACGAGAATCACGTGAACAGATTTGACTCAATTATTTAAAATTTCAAACTTAATCGGAAGGGAAAGGGATAGAATTTAATAAAAACTCTTGAAATGAATGGCAGAGATTAAAACTGACACTGAAAGTTGGGAAAGGATGGCTGGAATTATTACATTTTCTTTTCGTTTGTATTAATCGGGAATCTTTAAAAAGAGGTGGAACCATCAAAAGGGAGAATTTGTAAGGATGTACGATCTGTAATGCTTGATTTTTTTTTTTTGAAATCACACAAATTCGGAATATTTAACTCTACATTTTACTGAAATTAAGCAATTAGCAGAAAATTCATTTAAAAGGTCTCTTTTTTCCAACGTGGGAGGACGTGGTGGTCAAACGTCCTCCCATTGGCATAATGCGGAAGTTGGAAGAGGTCGTCCTCTGGCTACAGTAAAATTACGAGGTCTGTCCCAAAATAGCGCTCGTGTTGTTTCAAAACGGGATGTTAATACAATTAAACTAAACTAAAGCTTTTATCTAGTACTGTGGGAATAGTAATAACCGTGCTAATTGTAATCGCAGTGCAAGGCCACAGTAGCACCCTATAAGCACAGGAATATCGACAAACGTCGGTAGTACTCCCAGAAATATTTGAAGGCTGTCTGGGTATTCATTTATTAGATAATGCGATTTCTTTTTGAAAGAAAGCAAGATAGAATTGCAAATTTATTGATGTAGATCATCTAGCTCGACTGTCAGAAGTATTTTCGTTGTTTCAATTTACATGATTTGTTATCATTAGTGGAGATCAAAATGCTAAACCCGATTTCGTTATTTGCACGGAAGTCGTCAATTTCAAGATTCCTCACTATTATAGCAGCCGTTCAGTCCTGTGTTCACAGATGATCTGAGCAAAGCACATCATAATTCGCGCCGAGTGCTAAGTGCATGCCCACATGCAACATTCCTCTATATTCCCGTGTAATATTGGCCACTCTCTGGGTGCTAATACAATACGGCCGGGATCGGAAGATCGCAGACTTAATTCCATCGGAAATCCACTGTGTTTGTCGCATCCAATATGACAACACATCTAAAAGACTAAGCAGGTTCTCTGAATCTACCCGATTCTCTCTTGGATCTGGTGTGATTGTGTCTTAATAATACAGCCCATCTTGGCAAAACTATCCTTTATTAAAACAAACTAAAACAGTATATAAAACCAACAAGCAACATAACACAAAAACAAGAACGACAGCTACTATTACTGCATAGCTGCGTTACTACACAACTGGAATAACGCCCACAATCCGGGCTCTTAAAGGAAGCTGCCAGAAGACTGCGCATGCTCCAGACTCCCCTTGCTATGGCGCAGCTTTTTGCATCCAACAGTGTTTGAGGACCTGAAGAAAGTTAGATTTGTCATCGTTGGTTAAATGTTCTCTCGTTTGTGTGGTGTGGAAATTTCGAGAGTGGGGTGCCGCCTCAGCTGTCGTTCCCGTCATCGACAGCAGACTAAGAAAAAATTAGAAGGTCAGTCCCAAAATAAACATCATTGGTTTGAAAACGGAACGTTAATCTGACAGAAAGCGCTAATAGGCCTATCAGCACAAGATATTGTTCGGTATCCCCCCACGACTTTGTTTGATATTCTGAATATCGAACAATTCGTGAAGATATCTTAACAATATTGTAGAGAATCTCGTGCTATAATTATATCAATGGGATACTGAGGGGATCAATCTTCTTTTCGTTCTGTTTCAAACATTTGATTCGTAGAAAACTTCACGATAAAAATATTTTTAAGAAATCAGTTGGAGTCAGTATGCAAACGGAAACTTACTATCGTTTGATAGAATTTGGGTTCATTGCAAATTGCAATACAGAAAATTTGCAACGGAAAGGTGGAACAATTATAGTCTGTTTCATGGAAGAATATCCAGATAGCATGCACGTTTGCAGCAAGTGTGGTATTTTCTGGATATTATCTTGTCATAACAAACTTGACGCGGCAAATTCGCAGCGAAACTCCTGCAAAATAACATACCATAATCGATCAACCCCCCCCCCCCTTGCAAAGCAAGTTTGCCATGAAACTGATACGGCACATTTACGACTCATGATACAATGACGAAACGAAAACTCTATTCTTCTTGTCCTGACTGGTCCGAACTGGTATAGCGGTTTACATACGATCCTATGATCGCAGGTTCGAATAGCTCTCTCTTCTACATGTCCTTGGATCGTAAAAGTAAGTTCTAAAAATAAAGCCGCACACTCCTCGTATGCGGTCAGAAGGAGGAAGGTAGCCAGTTTGCAGCAAGTTTGACACGACAAGACCCCAAGTTTGAAACAAGTTTTCAGAAACGCCGAAATCGCCACCTGTCGAACTTCAGCAAACCTGTCACGTCAAGTTCATTGCAAACGAGTAGAAAAAAGAGAGTACGCATACGAACCTAGGATTCGAACCCCGGAAATCTCGGCTACCAACCTGTCGCCGTAACCACTAGACCAGCGAATCCTTGCTCGGCGAGGATTATTATACACAAGTTATTTTCAATTGTCTTCTTGATTTAAGAAATTTTTTATAATTTTGACAACATGATTAGAAGTCAAGGAGAGAGCGATTTTCGCTAATAGATATGTTTTGCTAGTGGAATAAATTGTGAAATTAGGGTTCAAAAGTAATTACTTTTAGAAATATGGGACACGAAGTAAGTCATTATTTTTCAAAAAAATTGCTTTTTTGGGTTTAATTTTAATTTTGTTTATGAACATTAAAATTTCAACATTAAGAAAAAGGCGATATATAGTTTTCTTTAAAGTGCGAGTTCTATATTTAGTAAAAAGATGGAGAATTTTTCAATTTTTTTTATGAAAAGACCTAGTTAGTTTTTTTTTTACAAATTATTGATTTATTGAATTAATAAAAAGAAGGACGTTCTAGGAGATGCTGTTAAAAAGTGGATGCTTTTTAAAACCGAGACAAAGATCTAAACCAGATAATATACAACTGTATCAAGGTCGTGGTGTGTAAGTGTACCGTATCAACTTTGGAGCAAACTTGCTTGCTTGTTTGTGGTGGGTAAGTGCGTTGTATCAACTTCATAGAAAACTTGTTTTGCAAGTGGGTTGCTCGATTATGCTGCGTTACTTTGCAAGAGTTACGCAACAAATATGCCTCATCAAGTTTGTCATGACAAGATAATTTCCAGAAAAATCTCACTTGCTGCAAATGTGCGTGCTATCTGGGACCGTCCTGTACCGCGATAATAAAAGGGGGAAAGATAGAGACCCCTCTTTAGGAACGGCTTTGAAGGAGAGGGAAATGCCCTTGTTTACCCAATACCCCTGAATATGCAGTAAATTTGGAACGGCAAGCTATTATTTTCTACTAGTTTGCAATGAACTTGACACGACAAGTTCACTGCAAGTTTGTCGCATGTTGATTTCGAAGTTTGCGTTAACTTGCTGCTGTCTTGTTATGAACTTGCGGTCTTGTCGTGCTGAACCTGCTGCAAGTTTGCAGACTTGCATAGCAAAGCTGCTGCAACTTTGTTTTGTTGCAAACTAAAATTGCTATATGGGTACTTTAAGGACAATTAATTTTAAGAAAATGTAACATTACATGCGTGCCCCAAGGAGCATACAATATTGTATAATATCATAAAATTTTCAAAAATAATATTGTACAATATTTTTCCCAATATTGAAACAGTGTAAAACGTAAGACTTTTTCAATATGCACAATGTTCTTTTCATAATATTGGAAAATGTCATATAATACTATATAATATTATCATATAATATTATATCTATATAATATTATACTATATAATATTATTCAATATTATATAATATTGCATAAGAACAAAATACGAAATATTTTAAAAATACATTTTAGATGCATGGAAAAATAAAGAACGCTTTATTCCCGCTCACTGAGATTTTGGAAAGCATCTGCTTATTTCATGAATCTCTCCACTACAACGAACCTTCAACCCGGGACCTCTTGAAGAGCTATCACACATCTTATCACTGGACTAGCGGGACATGGCGTGGGGAGAGTAGATGACGATAATAAAATGTAGTTACAGAGTTCGGATCTCTATGAAATTTCACTTTCCTTTTATCGTTACGATTTCGAGTTCAAAATGAAATTTGAAGCCAAAGAGGAAGCAATTTCAGCTCTTATCTAAGGTTTGCTAATTGAATAAATTAAGGTAATAAGGTTTAAAAGTAATTATAATAACATGTTTGAAAGGTTTTAAAAGTATGAGACATTAAGAAGAGTTATTATTTTTCTAAATTATCTACCTTTTTTGGGTTTGATTTAGTTTATGAACAATAAAATTTCAATTGAATGTAAAATGTGAAATAGAATTTTCTGTAAAATAACGCGCGGATAGTTCATCGTAACACTTTATAGATTGCCTAATGGAATAATTTTAAAATTTGTTTATTCCTCTTTCAATGTGTAACGAGACGCCTTTAACATTTAACATTAGTGAAAATAAATTACAAGATTCGCAACAGTAAATCACATGCATATACATATATATATAACATTGAACAATATTATAAAAATAATATGATATGATATTATTAAATTCTTACGTTTTACACTGTTTCAATATTGGGGAAAATATTGTATAATATTACTTCTTCAAATAATAAGATATTGTATGATATTATGGCTATGTCACAGAACGATAGATAATTCATATGTGAGAGTTGTTTTATGGTTAACTTCCTTAACTGAATCCGGCCCGCCTTTTACATACAGTAAAACAAAATGATTGAATTCTTTATGCAATATCAAATGAACATTTTGTAATATTTTTTTGGACATATGATTCAATATCGATAAATGTAGTGATATAGTATGATCATGCTGCCATCTGTTTACGGTAAGAAAAACTTCACCTTAAAAAGAAAATAAATATCGAACAACGTTGATAAATGTAGAAATTAAAATATTGTATTCATTGTATTGTATAATATGAGATAACTAGATATGACGGGTGCAAATTTCCTCTTCATTGGAGAGATTCCCCATCAAATTTGACGTGTTTTATATATGCGAGAGAAATGTTTAAGATTGATTGAAAACAAATAAAATAAACATATTTTTATGACAGGAAATATTTTTTATTTACATATTTCTTTATTCCAAAAACCTCTTGGTGAACAACATTCCGTGTGAAGTATTTTTCGTTGTTTAACAATTTTCCTTGTACTTCCGATGTCTAATCAAAACAAAGCACTTATCTGTTGTCAAACGTTGACAAAAAATATGATCAAATTATATCATCACGATTGCAATAAATAATGAGATGCATCGTGGCGTTCAAGCTATATCACGGGCATGATATATCACTGACGTGATTTACTACTTTCTATTAAGAAAACGGAAATTAATTTGAAATATATGATTAATATAATTTAAAATTTCTCGGGGACAATTGATCATAGCGAGATAAATTTCATATCAATCGATAGCAAATTTTATTTCACTATTTTAGAGCTATCAAATTTGAAATTAGAACCACAATTACGCTTTTAAGTTTAAAATTACTGAAATTTAGGTGCTCCAACAATGAAATGATGCTGTTTAACGTCTCGCAGTGGGTTTTATTGTTGGTGACGTCAGAGCGTTACCGGATCAGTGAGAGACAGATCTGGGCTATTATATTAGTAATGATAAAGTTTATTGGCTCGGTACTATCTGCAAATTGCGAAAATCGTTCAAAGCGCTCTATTGCGCAGATCGTTGGGCATAGGGCTACCAAATTTGGTAGGGAGTAGGTGTAAATTTCAATTAAATTTTTACGTTTTCCCTTAATAACTTCGGACCATATTATCGCATAAAAAGCTTTTTACGCCACTTTTACATTTTTAAAAAAATTAGTTTTTCAATCATGCTAATTTCATTTCCGTGCAATTTCTTCTTTAATTTTAATAATTTTTTTAAAAAATAGTTTTAAACAAAATTTTATCAACGCTTTTCTTTTATGCATCCGTATGCAACAAAATAGCAAGAATGTGAATGCTCTCGTGCGTCTAATCAAAATAAATAATAGATTTTTCACTTTATTACTAACGAATGCTTTAACATATTTCAGAACAATGGATGGGTTTCTTTTTAACACGATAATGTTTTCAACCTGGCATTCTTCCTGTAAATCGCGTGACAAAGAAGGTAAAGGCTGATGCAATCAAGCCAGAGGAAGACAAGAGAGATGAATCAAATCTATGACATTATCATACTCTACAATGTTTCGAAATTCGAGTCTCTTTTAATTTTTTGATAAAAGAATACTCTAAAATAAGAAAGAGTGAGAAGTGTCGTCATAAAACGAGTGCCATCCTGCGCCTTCAAAACTTAAAGAATGCGAATTTGATTGTCCTTCGCCGGTCCGAGTTTCCTTTACTCGGCTACTTTTGCGTTCTCATTTATAAGTTCTCGGTGATTATTAATATCTCTTACAAAAATCATATATCAATAAATGCCGTTATCGAAATAATGGAAGCAACTTCATGTAACGTTTTGCTGTTTTTGCCACAGCCTGTTTATCTTTACAGTATTATTATACGATACTGTTTTTGTCTTGGAGAAAGAAAA